>JAQQRF010001444.1:0-18166 GCA_030523145.1 Trissolcus brochymenae | reverse complement strand
AAACAATAATGTTTTGTATTAAATATGTATTGTTTCAAATTTTCTGCATTGAAACTAAATTTTGAAAAAGATATATTTAAATAAAAGACAAATCAAAATAAAAAATTTCTTAAAATTTTGTATTTTTATAATACAATTCTTCTTGTCCATATAAAAATTATCACTTTTATTATAACCATTAATTTAATTAATAAATTAAATGTAAAGACTATGTTACGACTCGAAGCAGGTTTAAATAAAAAGACTTTATTGATTGATTAAGAATATGAATGTTAACGAATAATAATGCTAATGAATAATGATTAATAATTGAATGATAATGAATGAATAATGACTCTGGTGCTCTGCACCTCGTTTTTATAGAGTCGGTTTTGCGATGATGGGATGTGTCCCCACTTAATTAGGTCGCCTGGAGATGACCGGATGTAGTCGAGACGGATATCGAGTGTTTTCGACACTCGATATTTTTCTGGAGAGAGTTAAGAGAATGTTCAAATAAAGTTGGAATCAGTTATGCTCGGGCATAACAACAATTTCAACGAAAAAATTGTTTAGGGTAATATGGTGGGCCTTTGAAGGCTCACCCTTGAAAGTATTTGTGCGGCAAAGCGTTACATACCTTGTAAAGGCCCGTTTCAAGACTAATAATTACATTTGAAGGGCCCGGCTTGTTTGACGGGCAAGCCTTACAAGGGCCGTATTTTAATTTTTACTAGGGTAAGGTGACGCATAAGGCGTTTATAACTTGAAAATGGTCGGTAATGCAGAATCACATAAAAAATTAAGCGCGGTTAAAAAAGAACACAATAAACACAAAGAAATAGCTAAACAAAAATTTAAACTTGCAGATTAAAAACAAAATTATGCTTTTTATCAGTGTCAAAGTCGATCATGTAGAGAAAAACAATCGGTCCAACGTCGGCACTTAACCTGTCACCGTTGGCTCACCTTTGGCATATTACTGTGGTCCAATGTCGAAATATGACAATGTTTTTCTACGGCCCAGAACAAAATGCCAAGATTGCCCCAGTATGCAGGTCCAGTATTATCCCAAATACATTACGTCAGTGGCCCGTGGCCCAATGCCATAAAGAAAACATAAATAAACATGAATTTGTTAAATAACAAAAATCTTTTTGTAAAAAAAAAATTTAAAGTGATAAGTGTGGTAGACGTTTGAAAAACTTATTTAAACTGTACAGTGTAAAATAGAAATTTTCTTAACATAATGGAACAACATTTATCGGTGAAATTTTCGCTTTGCTGAATCATGTACATTGACATTCCCTACAAAATGTACTCGTCGATAAAGCTGTACTGAAACTCTAGCAGTCGACCGATTCCGTGTATTTATTTATTATTACTAGGGAGCTCCGTTTGCTGCGCTTACTGCAACCCTTGCACGCTACGTTCGACAACCTCGCGCAAGAATTGCAATTCATCATTCTTGCAATTTAAATTAGGAAAATAATTTGACCCATAATTTTGTACCCATCTATTTTAAATGATAAGTTTTTGTTCCATATTTTATTAGTTTTAAACTTATTTCTAGCTTTTTCATCTAATTTTCAAATTTGAATGGAATATATATTTTCAAATTACCAGGACGAGAAAAATAACTTGACACAGAGAATTGACAATACAGTTTAAATTCTTTATTGTTTTGAACTTACAACTAAACTAATATACATAAATAATAAGTTTACAAAGCTATAATTAACAAAAAATATGAAAACAAATCTTTCGTGCCGAATAATTACTGCCTGAAAATTCGTGTGAAGGTGGAAAGATGGCTCGTTGAGAATTTTCGCGAGAATGCTCGCTTTTTCTTAAAGTGTGTGAGCGTTTCGTTTTGGTTGGAAAAAGTCTGTTAGAGTCGAGAGCACTTGAGCAACTGCTGTCATTCTGCTCACGCTTTCGCTCTCTGATAGAGTGGTCGGGATTAAAACTAGTGGCGCGGTAGTCGTGTCTGGTCAAAAGGCGCTAATATTTGACAGTTTTAAATAGTTTTTTATTTTAATAATACATAACGCACGAAATAAATTTCAAATCGTAAGAACTTGTTGGAAAATAACACTAATCTAATTAAAATCTTATGCCGACTGCTTACATAATTTTTTTACGTGCACTATCTAAATTGATTTTATAAGTTAAGTTGACGAGACAACTTTGGCGGACAACAAGTTGGAAAAGCAAAATTTTTAATTATTTGATATCAGTTGACGTCAATTCTGATACTGACATTTCAAGAAATATTAGTATATCTCCGAGTTTTTAGAGTGTAATAATTAGAAAGAAGGCAATTATTAGTTTTTTATTATGCTTTTATGCTATGTGAACATTTTCAACTTCATGAACATCATCTTTTTAATTACAAATAAAACTATCATTGATGCTAAGAAGATAATTTTATTTATTAAGTTTGTTATGCTTTTTGATCTACGCGAAATGTTGAACTGTATTTTTTTGTCTACATTAACAACGAACGTTTTGGTAAGTTTGATCGTTGATTATCAACTTTTTTTAATGCAATTTCCAAGAAACTAAATTCAAAAGATTCGAGTAGCAGCACTTGGAAAGAATGATGCACGGTCCGCCTTGGTCTGCCGAGTGGCTGATACACTCAGCAGACTGGCCATCGTGAATAGGGTTACTATTGCATAGGTACCGGGCCATTTGGGCTATGAAGGTAACGAGAGGGTCGATACATGTGCAAGGATAGGAGCATGGGATAGTATACCCTAGAAATTCATATCCAATCTGTAGTTTTCTGACTATAGCTAAATTTGAAAAACTAATATCCTCTATCTTTGACTGTGTAGTATTATAAGGTTCTCTTTTTTGAATTCTGTTCATTTTTTGCCTTTGTATTAGATTTTTCTCCTTCTGTTTCCAACAACCGTTTCTTCGGCCTTCCTCTTCTTTTTGGAAGTGTTTCTTTAATTTCACCTGCTACTTGGACTACATCTAGAATTTGATCTATTATTCTTTAAAAAATTTGTATCTCATCGAATTTTAAAAATCTAAAGTTTGTGGCCAGGATTTCAAAGAATCATTCCTGAAGTTGTCCCCGAAAATTAATTTTTCATTAAACTGTACATTCCTTAATTTGAAAAACTTACCAGTTTCTACATGTAAAAACACGTACCCCAAAGAAGTATATCCGACTAGGACATATAATCTCCTCGTAATGCCCGAGCTGAGAACTTTGAATCTAGTTTTCTTGTCATGTTTCAATACGCTAAAATCCAAACCTCTTGAGTTGACCAATATCATAATGATAATTGATTGGAGTTCCATTATAGACGTAGACAGATGCATCCAGTGCCAGATCCCATATATTAGTAGGCAATCCAGACTCCATCGTCTATGATCTGGATAAGTCGTCTTTTGAATAGTCTGATTAAAACGTATTGCAACAACCATTGTGTTGAAGCGTGTCAGGACAAGCAGTCAATAGTTTCATTCCTTTCCGTCTCACTACTTCTTGAGTATACCCTCCAGTATATTGTCTACCTTTATCTGCCTTCAAATCACAAACCTTTTCGTTGACACAAACTTCACACTGTTAAATATCTGAATTAAACACTGTTAGAAACTCGCTCTCGAAGAAAGGAAGATCGCCATCCAAATGCAGCAAGTGGAGATTTTAAAAGAAATTGCCAATAAGCCGAGCGGTGGATTGTTGCGTGTATTAGATTGCGTTAAAACTTAAAATGTACATCAAAATACAATTGTACTGATTAATATATTAAAATGAAATAATGGTTTTTTATTGATATTTAATCGATATCATTGATTTAATGATAAACATTTATCATATTATGAAATAAAAAGTCTTTCTTTCAACATTATAAATTTTATTTTACTTTCTTTCAATTATTTAACACAGATGAAATATAAATTTAATCAATATACTGCTGACCTGCTTCAACAAGGTCATTCGTTGGTTCGTAGAAAACGTTGGACTGAAAGTGTTCGACTTGCATGACATTTTCGGGTGGTAAATGTATACCATTCTCAATGCACATGTTATGTATAATGCAGTGTTCTATCCTTTAACAAACATCTTAATCGCATTTTTAACATTCCTATCGTTCTTTTTACAGTGGTTCGAGCAGGTATGAAAACGGCGTTGAATAATTTTTGCGGAGATTCGTCCAGAGGATGAAGGAAAGGTGTTATCAGCCATGGTCTCAGGGGATATCCTGCATTTCCTGGAAAAAAGAATCAATTTATTTGTCAATTTAATCAAGTGCGTGCAAATTAATGCTAATAAATTGATTGACGAAAAAAAAAATTTTTTTTTGACTGAAATAAAAATATGCAATACTTTTACTATGAATTGACCAGTAACACCTTGAACATGCTTTAGCCACAATCGTTTCATTATTTACAACAATGGGTTGGGGTCAGGAAGTAATAAGTTTTGTTTATAAAAAGATGTTATTTATCGTGTGATAATAATTCGTAAGATGCATTTGAATTTTACTAAACAAGTGGAAGTTTTCATTCGGATAAGTTGCGTAAATTCGCCTCATGCTACTTCCAATTGCCGACATATTCCATATATGGGAGTCGTGAACACTTCCTGGGAAACGTGCGTTGACATTGATTATTTTCATTTCCCAGTTACAAACCTAAAATCATACAATATTATTGATATCACAGTAACGTTCGAAGATAAAATATAGGAGAATTATATGAATAAAATCAAACGAATATACTTTCATACAAACCACTTGTACATTTAATGAGTGATAATCTTTCCTATTGATGTAGATGTGTTCAGGGTAATTTTCATCACCACCGATTCTACGACTATTTTTCTACTCCAATTTTTCTACTTTAATTTTTCTACTCCGTTTTTTCTACCATATTATAGATTCTACTATTTTTTATACTAATGTACACTGACTAAGACTAGTTTTTTCATCATTTTCGTTATTTTTATTTATTTTTTTCATTTATTTTTGTTACTCTTACAGTTGGATTAAATATCCTATGTCTTTCAGGTACATCAGAATTTCGTCTTTCCTGTTGTCATATTCGAGGACAACGTTGCTGATACGATCTTCCAATTGCTGTCTTGCTCGCGTCCTCCCTTTTTAAATTCGTTTACCAATTCCTGTGTCTCGTAGCATACCCTCGGTACCCGCCTGTTCCTTTTCAATTCCGTCAGAAACGCATACAAGCTAGGGTGATGTTTTCCTACCAATAGCTGAAACCTTGTATGCCATCCTTCTGAGACATTGTTGGATCGTGCCAAATTTGTCAAGGTGGCATCATACATGTTCCATAACGAAGGTTTATAGCGTGGTGCCTCAGCACGAGTTTATAGCGGTTTGTCCTTTCACGTAGTTTACCGTTTGAAAAAATTGAATCGAATCAAATCAAGTTGAAAAGAATTCACATCAAAGACTTTTCACTCCGAAATAGTCAGAAATCGGCTTGAATATATCTGGAACTTGTCATTCAACAGCATTGAACGCATCAACAACATCATCTACTGGGACAAATGCTACTGTGCATATCATTTGCGCTGTTTGTTTAATTGAACGATCTTCGGGGTTGTTGTAAGTCTCTTGTAATCCTTCTGACTGAATCCGTCGAAACAGATTGTCGTATATGGAAGAAACACGTCCGAACTGACGCGTTGAGTTTGCTTTTTACAGCATTAATTATATGGCATTAATATGGCGATCTCAAAATCGGTCATCACTGCTACAGGCATAATACGATGGATGCCAAATGTGATGCAGGTATCTGTTATCACCTCGAACACATTTTCATATGCTGCCTGCGTTTTTCCATCCATGAGGGCATACACCAGAGGTAGCGCGACTAAGTTTGAGGTTCCGCCAAATGATTGACTGACGGACCCCAAAACGGCAAACAGTTTAAAGAAAATTGTGGGGACTACCTACGAAAACGAGCGAAGAATGAGAGAAAAAAATAGAGAAAAAGAGAGCGAGAAAAAAAAGGTACTAAATTTTATACTTTAAATGTCCCGTCGACAAACTAAGTTGAACTTCGCATAAGACGTCGAAGGTTCTCTACCGTCGCAAAAACCAACAGACGCCCAACCTTATCAGATAAACTGTGCCGGCAGAGCTTCGGGATGTTCTTCTGCCTTTCTTTTTAAAGAATACTTTAATTTCAGAGCTTCTACGGCTTCCAAGTCTGGTGCATGACTGTGTAGGGACTCTTTCGGGCCCCGGATAACTTCAATATTTTGCTCATGGATCAGCTGTTCACGAGTGAGAGCTCGTGCTCCACAGATTTCCATGCACTTCCAGTTCACGCGACCGGTTTTTGTATTATTTTTGGCGTATGCAAAACCGTCTATGTGAAGGATATGACTTTTCGGAGTTTTAATTAATTCAGCCATTTTTTCAAATTTCACTTCAAATTAAAGTAGAATAAAAAATAACTGTAACTAAACTGTCAATAAATGAAAGTTATAAATAATAAAATGAAATTGGACTCAAGTGTCAAAATTCGAATTGTAGAAAAAATTCAAACAGTAGAAAAAAAATAATAGTAGATTTTATGAATTGGTAAAAAGTATTAAGGTAGAAAAAATTTATGAGTAGAAAAAATGGGGCACAACCTCACCACCAATCGGTGGAACAATCGCAACGTGGGTGCCATCAACGCAGCCTAAACTTGGAACGCCGTATCGCTGAAAAAATCTAAAAACATTCATTATTTTATTTTTATTTTATTGATCGGCTATTTCGAATAGATGTCAACTATCTATATACTAAGAAAAAGAAACAAACGATCAATGTTATATTTCCAAATTTGTTGAAAACTAATTGTTGAGAAATATTTAATTTCATTCAACAAAAATCCATAATAGTTGTGAAATAAATAAAAAATTACAATCGTATAGAGTTCATAACAGTTATAAATCTATTTCTCACTATATTTTTGACAACAAACCTGTTTCGTTGATCAGTTAGCTCTTCCAGATTGCTGGGGAAATGTACCCATTGCACCAGTATTTCCGGTCTATTTAAAACATCAACAACTTCCGTCAAGGCACGCGAAATAGAAGATTGGCTCACCTGAAAAAAGTATCACAAGCCACATTCATCTAGTAGGCCCCTCCGGGGAAAAATCGAAAAAAAACTTATTATCTGACAAACAAAAAATATTATTATACTCGATTTTCGGATCAATTTGTTTAATTGGCTCAATTCAAATAGAAATAAAATGAATAAATACCTTAGTAACAATATTCAACGCAGATGATCGACTTGGAACTGTCATTTGAGGTTCGACAACATTAATTAACTGTCTTGCAGTTAGTTTGTCCAACCGGAATATTTGTTTAAATTTTCGGTCGGACAAATCGAAAGCATTATCTGGGACGTTGTATATTCGAAACGGAAGACGATTGTCAGCTCCATCCAAAATTGCATCCACGACAATTATGCGGTTCATCTGAAATTAAATATTAATGTAAATACAAAATATTATACGTTTTTAATGACGAAGTTTATAAACTGATTTTTGATGACTTTAATCAAAAAAGTTTATACTTTTTCAAGTTAGGACTTAATTTTGGAGATTAGCACGTTCGATCTTAAATTATCGAATCTTTATGCTAATTAGCTGCCAGGATTCTATTTTGCAAATTCAATCTTAATAAATTGAATCTTTTGCCATAAGATGAGGAATTGAATTTGAGAGAAAAAGGGGTAGTCCGCGCCACCGAGATTTATACTTCGTTTAATAAATATAAATATAAATTTTCGTTTAATAAATGTTAATTACTTTCTTCTAGTTGTAGATTGGATTTGTAGATAAAATATACTGATAACGCCTTAAGGTCGCTGCAGGGTGTCCTAGTTGGCAGATTTTTATTTAAGGTTTTCCACTCTCACTATCCGTTTCAAATAATTTTTTACACACTTTTATGATAATATCGTTTATTTACTAATTAAAAGTTGAGCAGCAAGTTTAACAGGACTTGCTCTTGGCTCACAGGTTGACTGAACTGGTAAAGCTGAACAGAACTTTTTGAACTGTTCTTCAGCCGAAATGTTCGTTAATTTATTTTTTTTTCTGCGCCCTGGTCCCACTCCATGAGGGTGGGACCAGGGCGATGAGTCCTCCAAAAATTAGTTTTTCCAAGGGAGCTGGACTAAAAGACGCTCTGATTGGAAACAGTGGGTGTATCCTTTGAGGGTTACGCTTTCCCATTTGCAGTTCCGTCTTCCGGTGCATTTTGAGGACCATCTCCCACTTAAGCATCATGAATTAATTGGTTTTTTGCGAATGGGTTGATTGCAACATCATTCCCAATTTTGGAGCTGAATATTTTTGTGTTTCCGGTCAGAACAAAAGAGCACACATGGCTCTGTAATACTTTATCTTGAGTTTCATTGCTTGGAGGACTTGGGAATTTATTGCAATGTGTCGCCAGAATCACACCAAAAAAGTGGCGTAAGCGAAGCAAGTTATTTTTTTCATTTCCCCTTGGATTTTGTATAACTTGCTCACATGTGAATTAATGTTTTGCAGATGTTCTGAACCGGACACAAGTTTTATCTTTGTGTTCAGTAGGCATTTTCCATTTTTATTTATTAATTAGTTTATTAAAAAATAAGACGGAATTTTTATGATTCCGTCACACCTTCCTCTTTTGTAGATTAAAAATAGGAAGAAATGTTTAATCTCAAAATGATTTTGCAGAAAGTCCTATGTTATTCATGTGCTTTGAAGGAAATATCCAGTTTTTGAGGCTTGATTATTTACAATATATAATATAAAAAAATTTTATTCTGTTCTGTCATCAGCTGAGTCTTCCATTTTTACTGAATAATTACTTAATATAGCTTAATTTTTAATTTCTATTATTTAAATCTTAACATTGGTTAATTTCGATAACAAAAGGGAAAGAATTTCTATTTTTATCTTTGTTCGAAAATATTTTCTATTTACTTTGACGTTACAGGAACTGAGCACGAGAGAATCAGGCTAGACATCAAGGATTAGGAAGGAAGGAGGAAGCCCGTTTTGGTATGCTCCGCATACTTCCCACATGATGAACCAGCTCCCACTGACATAGTGTCGAGAGTGGTAGAATATAACAGGAGGGAGAACCTTGGGCTGGTTGTCGGGTGTGATTCTAACTCACACCATAAGGTGTGGGGTTCGACCGACAACAATGCCAGGGGCGAACAAGTGCTAGAATTCATATCAGGCTCATATATGTCAGTGCTGAATCAGGGATGTGAACCCATGTTCGTGATTAGAAGCAGGCCGGAGGTCTTAGTTCTCACCCTGTGCAGTCTCAACCTGGAAGAGAGCATCCAGGGGTGGAGAGTCAGTGACGAACCATCTCTATCTGATCACAGGACCATCTTATTTAGGCTAGAAATATCCAGAACTTCGACAGAGATGCAAACTCCTTAAAGGTAGATATGGTTCAGAAGGAGGCCTAGACTGGACGGTGCAACAGTTGGGCACGAGTATGACTAGAGTCTACGAAAACAACTGCCAATCAAGGGCAGTTAGACCCACCAAATCGGCCCCCTGGTGGAATGGGTCACTAGAAAGTCTGAGGAAAGTGGTGAGGAGAGCCTTTAATAAGGCGAGAAAAAGGAACAGCCTGAGGGAATGGGATGAATATAAAGAAGCCCAAAGAAACTTCAAGAGGAAGGTCAAAGCATCGAAAAGGAGAGCGTGGGAAAACTTTTGTTCAGATTTGGACAGCCTAGGACAAACTGCTAGAATGGCCCGACTGTTAACCTAGGACAACAGTGCTAAGTTAAAACTGTTGAAGAACAATGCAGGGGCATAGTGAACTGCGAGGAAGAGTGCAGTGCAAGAGTGCACTACGAATGCTGCTCAGAGCCAACTTCCCGGATATCGTGTTGGAAGGGGAGTTGACAGAGGGCGGAGGTAGGCAGGATACGGAACGGAGGATCGACTGGAACTTGCCAGCGAAGGTGGTGACCCCGGAGTAAGTGAAATGGGCCATAGACAGCTTCGAACCTTACAAATCCCCGGGACCGGACGGGCTGAAAGGAAACCAGGGTGATATTTATACCAAAACCGGGCAAGATCAGCTAAACTACGGTAAAGAATTTCAGACCTATCAGTCTGACATCCTTCATGTTGAAGACGTTAGAAAAGCGGTTAGACCTGCATACCAGACATGTGGAGCTGGTAGACCATCCTTTGCGTGCACACTAGCATGCATACCAGATGGGCAAGTCTACAGAGGCTGCACTGCACAATGGAGTGAAATTCATCGAAAAAGCGATGGAGCAAAAAGAGGTGGTTATGGGAGCCTTCATTGACATAGAAGGAGCTTTCAACCGTACTACAAGGGAAGCTATAGGTACCTCGGCAATCAGGCATGGTATATCGAATACCATCCTGAGATGGGTGTTAAACATGCTTGAGGGCAGGAGGATTAACAGTACGTGGAATGAGAAAACCGTGAGAGGAATAGTTAACGAAGGACGCCCACAGGGAGGTGTGCTCTCACCTCTACTGTGGAGCCTGGTAGTTGACGAGCCAAAAAACATGCTATGCCATGTGTTGGTGATTTAGAGCCTCTCCGAGGACTCGAAATGAATTTTTCCTTATTTCTTATTTTTGTAAATAAAATTTTGAATTTGGCAGAAATTCGCGCTAGTAATTTTCCCCTCCAAGGTCGGCACCCCGGGTATATAAACAACCCGAAAATTTATAATGAGGGAGTTGTTACTTGTTGTTTCGAAAATTATAATTGATCCATCAGTTGTTGTGCATCCGTTTATTCGTCAACCGCGATTAACAGTGATATTAAACTCTATTAATTTTTAAATTGTGCGGTTATTCTTGACCAACTTCTGGAACTTTATCACTGATAAACGGGCAAAAATTTGGTGAGTCCGTTCTGATTGGAATTTTCTTTCACTTGATTTTATGGAATTTAACTTTTCTCTGTAATTAATTCTAAATTTGTGCAGTAAGTTGTATCTCGCATTGTATCTGTGGTGCGTCGCCTCATCAGGTGTGCTTAATTTTGAAGTCCTTGATTAAAACTTTCCTCTTGCCGTATATTCAATTTTATAATAACAGTTTTTGCATTAACTTTCGGCATTTGACATATTGTAACGGTTTTAGCGTTTATTTGATGTGTGCAATTTGCAATTCGGCAGTTTATTTTATAATTTGAATTTCTGATTGTGTAAACTTGAATATATCTGAATATTCGGTTTCATTTTTACTATGAAATTGTTAGATAAATGCATTCGAAAATAATTGTTCTCTCGACCAGGGAACAGCGAGATAAATTGCCATATTTCTTTGAAAACATTTTCGAGACAATCATGACAATGTATGAGGAAATTGATTTGTTTTGTAATTGTTTGGGAAACCGCCAGGTGGCACCCTCAACAGCTACTATTTTTTGAGCGGGCGGATGTTAGGTGCCGCTGATTTCGATATCAGACTCGCGTTAAACACGAGATGCCGTGACCAATGGCAAACGTGAGGCGTGCCCTCAGTGGGGTCGCTTGAATGGCGCTCGTGGCGCTCTCTAGTATGCGCTGGTGGCGCGTGGGTGCTGGCTTGTCCCAAGTGTGATGCGTGGGGGCTTGCTATTCGCACTGTGTTGCGTGGGCACTAGCTGGTCGCTAGCGTGGGGGCTTGCCACGTGAACACTTGGTGTTCGTTTGGGGAATGACAACGATCGCCCGGTCGCCGGGGATGATGTCGAGTGGCAGAATGTTGTTGTCGCCGAGCTAGCCTACCGGTCGCCGGTGGTAGCGTTCTTTAACGACCCTGGTGGTGAGCCGGAGGTGAGTTGCACTAGGTGCACCACCCCGTAATGGGTTCGAGGTAGGAAGACCTCCGGTCGCCGGAGATTCCTTGCGAATACCCTAGTCGCTAAGGCTCTCGGTGTAACAGTCACCTGGGGCAGGTAACCGGAGGTGCAGTCACCGTGGTGGCGCACCTCGTAATGCGTTCGAGGGTGGACTAAACTCCGATCGCCGGAGTGTCCTGGCGGGCGCCCTGGTCGCTGAGGTAGCCCTGTGTAGCAGTCACCTGGCCTGGGTGACACACCCTGTAGTGCGTTCGAGGTTAGGGCTGGTCTCCAGTCGCTGGAGAGCCCTGACATGCACCCTAGTCGCTAGGGGATGTGGTGGAAAAACGGCCTCTGGTGTAGGGTGACCCGTTTACCGTGCGGGATTTATCTCTTTGGAGAGAAAGGTTATGCTCGAGTCGCTCGAGTTCACCTGTAAAAAGTGCTGCAGAGGCACACACACGAGTCGCTCGTGTTATCCACCCAGTCGCTGGGGGAAGTGATTGACATTGGACCGGGCAGCCGTATTTAAGCCCATAGCTTTGTGAGTTGCTTGCGAGAAAGAGCAGCGGAGCGCGGTAACCGCCGTCTAGCGGTGCGCAAGAAGCAGCGTCGGCGGATGTCGCGCGCGTGCGGGCGGCTATGCTCCGCTGCCATCTGGCGACACTGCAGTGCGGCTGCACGGTCGCCAGGTCGGTATAGAGGGTCACTTTTCCGAACAGTAATCGTAAAATAGATGAAATACAAACTATAAAAAATGGAAACGCACCGAAATTAGAGGATGTGTCAGTCCTATCAAATTCAAATTCAGTTCAGATTCATTTGCCTGAAGTAAATTTGCCAACTTTTTCCGGTAAATTTTCAGATTGGCTGACATTCAAGGATCAGTACGAATCGATAATTCATACTCGAGATAATATTCCAGCTATTAGAAAATTTCAGTATTTAAAATCATGTATTGCCGGTGAGGCCAAGTCCTCGATTCAATCTTTTAATTTAACGGCCGACAATTACTCATCTTCCAATGAGCGTCTCATTATATCTTAACTTTTTTCATCGGTATATGAAATTAGAGTAGTATCTTTTAACGATCCCAAAGGCTTAAAATACATTAAAAATACTGTATGTATTTGCATAAATTCACTTGCTCATTTTGACATTAATATGGTTTTATTAAATGTTAGTTTCTTCGTTTATTTTTTGATCCGCAAATTCGTTTCCGAAATTCGTATGAACTGGGAATCTCGAATTTCAAAGTCTAAAAAATTTCCGACCTTTAATTTTCTTGAGCATTTTATTTCAGAGAGAATTACTGCTCTTGAGTCGGTTAATTTCAAATTTTTGAATAAAACATTTAAATCTAAAATCACTGCGCAATTGCACAACACTTCTGTTGCGCCAAAATTTGAATGTGTTTATTGCGGCCAATCTGGACATTACTTGACACAATGCGCCAAATTTAAATCCCTTACGCCGAAAGAACGTTATAATTTTGTATCAGAGAAAAATTTGTGTATAAATTGTTTCAGTCCTAAACACCATGTTTCGGACTGTAAATCAAAATTTTTGTGTAGAACCTGTAAGAGAAATCATAATTTATTTCCGCATTCTAATAATTCCAAATCATCGTTGCACACAAATACAAAAAGGAATTCTAAATCTACTGAAAAGGCATCTAATCAAAATGATCACGTGATGAGTGACGATAGCGATGCGAGCTCATCACATGTTTGTATGCACACGAGCGACAAAGAAAGCACGAAGTTCTTGGCAACAGCACTCGTGCAAATTCGGGAACCCGATGGTCGAGTATTGCTTGCTAATGCAATGCTCGAATCGGGATTCGAAATTTCGCGCGCAGAAATTTCCATATCAGGAATCGGAAATTTTCAAAATCAAGTTGCCAATTTCGCGGCAACTGTTGAGTTAATTTCACGACTCGATGCGTCATCGAAATTAAATATGACCGCGATTATTTTGAATAGAATCACGGGATACAAAACGGGAAAATTTTATTTGAAATTAGACCCAGAAATGTGATCTGGCTGTACCAGACACTCGTAATACCGGTATTAACCTACGCCTTGCTTGTATGGTGGAAAGCAACGAAAAGTAAAACTCTGAAGAAGTGCTTGGAACATGTCCAGGCGGTCTGTATCAGAGGTGCACTGGGTGTGAGGAGAAGTACGTGGAAAATACGTGGAAAAACATAATCTACTTCTGAACGGTATACAATCCGAATTAGAGTATGTGAATACGCATATACGGAGGACCGAAGAAGAGATCGTACGATACGAAGAACTTTTTGACAGCAGAGACCAAGGGGGAAAGATTTACAACTTTACAACATCTCCTGTTACAAGGAGCTATATGGTAAAAAAACTGTTGTTGCAATGATGTCACTCGGGGATGTTCGGATCGTCATTGCAGTTTTCAGCGATTGGGTGGTCTCTAATTACAAGGACGTATGTACGAAGTGTCGCGAAAATCATTACGAGTACGTTTATCGCAAATCAGTGCTAGAAAAACGAATCAAAGAGGAGAATACAATTCACATGATCTATTACCCTACATGGTCTGACGAATATGAAGCAAGATACAGGGAAAAAATTACGGCCTGGCGTTCGGAAATAGCAGATATCGAAGAGAAAAATGCAAAGAACGAGGCTCTGAGGATAAAATATTGGGAAGTATGGGTAGTCAGGGATCGGCTCCACGCTGTGTACGACATCCTCGTCGATGCGGAGACGGAAGAACGTGAAAAAATTTTGAAAAAGATAGCCGATGAGGCCTGGGCCAATTTCGACGAGGATGCTGAAATAACCAATTTTTAATATAAAAGTGTTCTCGTGAATATTTCACGAGAAATGTGAAATGATAAATGAATTTTATCTAACATAAACAAGGTATTTCTTACATTTCTGTGACGCAATAATCTAGTGTAGCCAATTAATCATCGCAAATTATTCATTCTCAAAACGGGTGTCGAAGTGTAACATTGCAATGGATGAAGGAAACGTTTTCCGCGAGTGCTTGAAAAAATTGGTTAATTTCGCTCTTCCGCGTAGCGAAATTCATGACCAATCTGCGTTCGCCGAATATGAATTTGTTGAGGCGAAAATTACGATTCATCCTGAATCACATGACAGTTCGCGATATAGTGACCGCTTTCAAAAAAGGGTTTTTCAATCCCAGGAGTGTTCTTGCGGAAGTGGGCAAAGAAATTATAAAACAAGGCGCTGATGACATTGCAGTGTCAGCGACACTTTTTCTAACAAGTCGATGAATTTTTCAGTTTTCGAGATTTTTCGATGACGAATTGGGGTCCTTGCTCAAGGAGGTTGAGATTCACGAGAATACGACAGGTATTTGATTCTTGTTTCGCGAACGATTATAAAAACAAGTCGTTGCTGAGAAATTTTTTTTTTCAGATCGTGATGATGGGGCGGTTGCCGGTCCGAGTTCGGAACCAACCGCTCGAGCAGGGGCGTCCCGCGGTCCGGATCAGCCAACGAGGGAGGATTCCATGGTTGCTATCATGCCATGGAGCCATGATAGGGAAATGACCTTCGAACTTTCCAGCGACGATGACGACAATACGAGAAATAAGCAGCTACCCGTTTATGACGGTGAAGTATTTATGATGTTTTTATCCATTATGCAGATTCTATCTAATTTTGAAAAATTACTGATTTTTCAGATGAAGACTCAGAATCTCGAAGCGAAGTCATTGAAAGTAGTTCCGATTTTTTCTACAGATGAGAGTTCTTTCGAGTCGTCTGACTCTGATGTCGATACGGAGGAGGTTTCAGTTCTAAAACACGTCAGAAGGGACCTTGACGCGCAACGTCGAGTTTTTGCCGAGGAAAATGCCGAGTTTTTGCGAAACAATCATCCTGGGGCACAAGACATCGCTTCGATGTCAACGCTGAGCAGTTACATGCGCCATAAAAGTAAGTCAATTGTAAGGAAATGTCAGGAGAAAAATTCTCTCAAAACTTACACGAAACAACTTTTTCAGGAGGTTTTGAATATTTTAAGGATTTGGTTCCTTACGTTTATATAATAATAACACGTAGGAATTTTGAAGAATAACTCAATGTTTGCTGCAGGTCAGGATGGCGGGGGACGCAATGCCGGACTTGACGAAGAAGAGGACGACAGCGACTTGACAGCAAGATTTGACGTTGTACGAAATTGTGAGTCGAAAACGTCGTTATTTTAAACAATTTAAAACCTTTGGTGGTGAGATCACGGTGAGGTTGAAACAGCCTAAAGCTATAGGTCAGTTGAACTCGTATTTAAATAGGGCTTTCGAGGGTATACGCAGCTAAGTAACGCAGAATCACGACGAGGATGATTTTATTGCCTTGACATGTCAGAGTACCAGTTTGACGCAGGGCCCTTCGTGGATGTCGTTGAGACTCGTCCGCGATTTCAATCCTCACGATTTATCGAACGCTATTTTCAACGCGGTACAAAGTAACGAAAGCTTTGATTTGCGAGAACCGATGCTTGTAACGTACAGTATAGACGACAGAGCTCGGGCGGTCGAAGAATGAAATTATCTATCGACAACGTTCAGAAACGTTCGATCATGACCATAACTAACGACGACGCCCTGTGTTTGCCGCGTTCGATCGTTGCGGGGAAAGCGTACACTCTGAGAGGTCACGTCAGAACGGGGAAGTTGCAGAAAATATGGCAGATGATTAGGCGCTCGGATCGTGAGTTTCAAAAGAACGAAGCAAAATATCTCGTTAGAGAAGCGGGCGTTACTATTCTAGCCACGGGGTGCGGTAGACGCGAAATTGAGGAATTTCAGGACGTACTTGCACGAGAAGGTTTCTCGATCGTAGTATACAACTTTAGCGATTACGGTAAACAGGGAAAAACCTTTTTCGACTGATCTGAGAAGACACTTCGTCAATACGGTAAAGTTTTACATAGAATAAAATCATCTACAGTAGTATGGTTTGCAAAGCAGCTCTTTTTGGCCTTGAAGAGGCCTAGCATTCCGGCTCTAAATGACCTTGATGATAAGGTCAAAGGGTTGGCAAAACAGAGTGATCTGGCTCCCCCCACTCTGGGGGCAAGGTCATTTGCAAAAATTTCCACGAAAAGTGTCGTTAGGCGTTTGTGACATAGAATTCGTTATTATGACCGGGAAAAAAATATGTTTGAGACAATCTTTGATCATAAATCGTAGATGTTATAATAATGAAATAGATAATTAATTCAACACGATCTGACTTGAGTAAAATGTAATTTTCACGGTCGTGTATTTGAAATGACGCGAGAGCGGAGCGTCGCCGAGGACACAGGTCGTTACACTGGTATGTGTATCAATAGGCATCGTCACAACGTTATGTTAGATTTGAAAAGTTTCAATGACATCTCCTTTCACCTAAAAAACGAACAACACCGCGTATCTTTTATGATTTGAGTTGAATTTTAATCGTAACACCATCTTTTTAGAATTCGGATAATACATTCTATTACGAATATAGATGAATTATAAAAAATGATGGCTAAAAGTGTTTTATTCGCATTACAAAAAACAATGTACTGTGAAACGCTATTTATGTTTGAATCTGTAGAATCGATATTTTAATTCAAATAGATTCAATTTTTTTTATTATACATAAATTTTTCTTTTCATGTGATAAAATGTTTTATTTCTATCACGATTTAACATAAGAAACGAAGTTCACAACGACGACATTTTTCTTGCGTATTTCCCGAAAAAGGTGGAAATCATTATCTTGAAAAATCGATACGATTGGTTAGAATTCGGAACATCAGTGGGGATATAAGTTTTCATCAGATATATATATTCAAGATTTTCCCGAAAATTTTATATTCGTCTATTAGAAGTTCTTAGATATCTAAACGGTCGAAAATGGAGGAAATGTTACTTGTACTCGGTGCGTTCCTGGCATATATTGACAGCGAAAATCGCGAGGTACATACTGAAATAATGTACAAGTTAATGCAGATGATGAATAGTGTATATTTAAATAAACTTATCAAACGGTGTGAAGAAAAAGGTGCGGTTGAATTAAAGGACCGTATAACAAGGTTGTTGAAGAAAAGAGGTAAGTGTTTTTGATTTACAAATTTTAGAGGTAAGAAAACATTGACATTTTATCAAAAATTGTTATAATTTTTTTTATTTAACAGAAAAACAGATAGAAGTGCAAAAAAGGAAAGCGACGTATACACCGGAGGAGATTAGAAGTATTTAATGTCACATCGAGAGTAACATGTGCCTAGTGAATCTTTTGGTTGTCTTATTTGGGTGTAAAGGGGTTAATAATCCAACAAAAAGTAAGTAATATAATTGATATT
>JAQQRF010001443.1:0-11961 GCA_030523145.1 Trissolcus brochymenae | reverse complement strand
GCAATGACTAAACAAATCGATAATACGGATAATCCATCGACACTGCGAACAAATTTGAGCGTCAAATTTTTTTGACTTTGACAAAGAACCTCCTGCGTTCAAGCAGCATGTTCTTGAGCAGCATATATATATGTATGTCAAGTGTCGATTTTAGGGACGTGATTTTTTCCAATAAATTTTTATATTAACAATTATGTTTTGCCAAAAAACACGTTTTTAAAGATTCTGCTACTTTTTTTGGAGTAACATGTAGCAGTACTCATCAAGAAGTCATTTTAGGGACATTGATATATATATAATATTTTGAAGACGTATGTATATATGTAATATTTTAGACATTAATACACAAGATTTTTTTTCGATACAGATTTTCGATCCATTTGTTAAAAATATTTGGCTTAATCGTATTGTTACAATAACTTTTTTCGAACGACTTTTTAGTTGTTTGTGGAAATATTTAACAAATAGAATGTTTAATAAAATAGCTGTCAATTAAAATCAAAATTATAATATCTGATCAAAAGTTGACATACTTATATGACCTTCATGTAACAAATATGACATCATTTTTTAAATGAGATAATGATCTAATCACATATACAGGAGAAAATTTGTTATTGTTTATTAGTTTTTGTTTCATTAAATTCATAAGATAAAAAATTAATTGAATTGAACTATGTTTAACGGTATTGACGTATAGACAATATTCCGAGGACTTGATATATATCACATAGAAATTTCTAAGACTTTTTGTATTTTAATCGATGATTATGGAGGTAATTTGTAAATATCGAAAAATTTCAAATGCTTATGACAAGATTAGCAGACTAAAATATTAGATCTTCATTAATTATTTTTCACATAATTCAGAATTATACAACTCAAATTATTACAACTTTATTTTGTCAAAAATGTTGAAACAAAAGTAATTCTGATTTCATTATATCTTTCTCGACTAATATTGATATAACCAATTTTCATGAAATTGTATTCAGCAATATGATTCTTTAATAGATGTATGACGATATACTTTTATGAAAAACACAAAACAAAGGTGTGTTTGATGCAGCACGAATCGTCTTCGAACTTTATTAAAATGAGTTGAGTAAAGTATAGTTGAGTTAAAATATGTCTTGACTAATATTAACATTATTGATATTGACATTAACATGATATTTCTGATCATGTTCAATCGGACAGGATATTTTTTCTGATGTTTAAATGATGTTTTAGAAAAACGTAAATTTCTCTATATAAGGTGATATTTTTGGATTTTTTTTGATACATGTGTTGAAGCATAAACAATTTTTTTAATGAATAGTTAATGATATTCAAAATTCTCTGCAAAAAAATAAAATGGTCAATTATTTCTTACTTTTTATGTTAACGAGAAATATTTTGTTGTCTTAAACATGCAGTTTACGGATGACATTGAAAAACTATTAACGAAGTCATTTTTTCAAATACTCTTTTTAATGTTCATTAGACAAATTTGATAATAATGATAATTGCAATATTATAATATTACTAAGCAGTAACAATATACAATGTTACTGCTTAGTCTCTTTGTTAAAGAATTCGTAAGAAAAAATTTCTATGTTATTCACATGTAGGCAATATTTTGAGGCCTTTATATACATCTCATAGTCATTTCTGAGACCTTTTTTTATTAACCAACTATAACTAAGCTCTTTTTTAAATATCAAAAAAATTAATACTGTTTCGTTAAGAATTGCAAAGTAGTAGTGCTTTATTTTTTGCATTAAATTGGATTAATTCAAAATATCTTGAATGTTACTGTTATAAAACAGATTTGCTGCTGCCTGATAATTAAATACAATTTTCTTAAGTTGAATTGAGTCAATAATAATAATTGCTAAATTGAATTCTCTCGATCCAAATCAAAAATACTTCGTTTTCTAACTAAAATCTATTCATAGCTCAAGTCTTAAGCAGATTTGATCAGAGATCAGTACAGTTATATACAAACAGACTCAATAAGGTAAAACTATGTTTGTTGAACCAATTTTTTTCATTATATTTGAATAAGTTCGAACATAATTTTGTATCATTTACAACATTTATTTGATGAACTATAAGAAGATATAGATTTCATTTTCACATTATTTTGTCTATTAATGCGGTAGTGAATATAATAAATTTTATTTGCTTTTTATTAAACATTTTCTACAGAAAAATCTGAAAGCGAGAGGAAATTTAGACTCTGCGATAGTTTAATAGGTCCACAAGAAATGTTATATCTGAAAATGGCTGTGAAAATAATATGTTAAAACTAGCAGAAATATTCTGTAAATATATTTATAAATATAATCATCGTAATATATATCATTTTCATGACCGATCGTATATCGGTCTTCAATCATTTGAATTGATGATATTTAGAATTTGATGATTTACAATTATGTAAAATATTATTTACATGAAGGCGATTTTTTGCGGACTTTGTATATATCAAGTGGTTATTTTTGAGACTTTAAGTATATAAACCAAAGATTATCGAGCCTATCCACAAATATGATAGAGTTGAAAACTATTATATTAAAAAATATCAATTGTGAATGTTAAATTATCACTGTTTAAGAAAAGAAATTATCTAAATTTGTTTGCATGTGTTTGCAAGCTTTCAGTTATTAATTATAAAAACATCATTCAGTTTTTCATATCATTGCGATTACCATCTTATAATTCTCAATCAAATTTTTCTAAGAAATTAATTTGATTGTAATATTTTATCAAGATAACTTATATTAAAAATTAAAATCAGAAGTCCAAGCTACGATCATGTTTTTGACAGATATCAAGTTGTAGAATTGATAGATGAGTTTATATCAGGAACAAATTGATGCTTCTCCATAATCAATAGAATTTTCTTCATAAAAATGATTATACATTGTCGCTGTATTCCTTATGAAAACATCGTATTTATTTTTAGCAAATAATAAAGTGTTTATCAATTGATATTATTTAGTAAATTTATCAAAGATTCATTAATGACATACAGGCAATATAATAAATACGTATGAATAATTTATCAACTATGTTGAATATATTTGAATATTATTATAAATTATTTTCATTATTTATTCTCAAAGGAGTGGTAATGTTGTGAGGCAATGAATATATCAAAATATATATCATGTATTAGCATAATAAATGGTTCACAAACCGTAAATACGAAATATATGAATCGATATATATATATATATATATATATTCATACTATTGAATCATTCAATATATCGATTAGAACTGCTAGTTTTATTCAAAAATCGTACCGTGAATTGCATCTGTAAGTATTCTTAAAAAAATTGCATTATATGTGATGTATATAAACCGGTTGATGTTTGCAATATTCTATACTATCCGCATTACCTTGACACACACATGGAACACCTGTTAGTGTAGTATAAATGGTTCAGAATACCTTGCATACTCTATAAAACAATAAACCAGAATTGAATACTTCATTAAGCAAAAACTTATATTCTAGTCTTTTCACATGAATGTGAAAAGCATACACAAATATCATTTTATTAATGTGTATCGTTCTATTTAAATGAATTATTTCTATGTTGAAACAACTTAAAAAGGATTTTTAAAAAATGCCAATTTATTTCCATTATTTTGAAAGAAATATATTTTAATGCGTTTTGTGAAGCATTTTCAAGATGAAAAATACAGTAATAACATGAACAATAATAACACGAACAAGTCAGTATACGAATCACAAATTCGTATGTACATACATAAGATTCAAGTATTTTCATTTGACTATACTATTTTCATCAACTTATAATTATAATGAAAAATCTGATATTAATGAAAAAAAAAGATTCGAAGAAAAAATTATCTTTATTAGTCGACGACATAACTTGACCTACGTTATATATTGCGTGTATGATAGTCATCTTTCAAATCAAAAACGAGAAAGAAAATTCGTAATATTATCAATAGAACATAGCTGTTTAAATTCAGTTGCTCTTTCTACTATAGTTAGTATGAAGCCGTGTTGAATGGAATGGAATAAATATAATAAATAAAGATTTACTGTGAAAAATGTGCAAACAGTTGATCAAAAAACACTTATTCTTATTCAAACGTTATTTCGTACCAAATAACGTAATTGTTTGCGTATGAGTGTTATCAGTTTTCAAAAAGTCGAGAAAACTCAAGAAAAGACGTTCAAAAACTCAAGAAATATCTTATAAATTATCATACTCTAAGTAAAAATTAGTTACATCAATTTAGGTTTGCACTTCGCTAAGATTACCATCTTTCTGGCGTTGTAATGTTTTTATCCGTCCTTGCAAAACCGCTCTTGCCATAACTACAGTGACTTTCTCAGAAAAGTGTTTTTCATCGAGATAAGCTTGCATAAGAGCACCTCCTGGATATTTATATTGTGATACGTAATCCTTGAACCGGTCAACTAAATCTATTTTATCTTGTTTTGACCATAATTTCTCAGATGTACCTAGAAAATATCCAAATATACTAAATTTTCATAAAGTGATAGTAAAAAGAAACAAAATTAAATAAATTGATGAAATAATATCACTAAAAATTCGTTCATGAATCAATTGATGGTGTGTATATTTAGCTCTCAAAATAAATTAGCCAATTTAATTTTACTACTAAAATTTTATAACTTTGATGATTAAACGTCAATTCCCGAAAAATAACTACCTGTAGTTTCTGTTCCTATTGTTCTATCGAGTTGCTCGGATGCTTTACCAACAGGACGTCGTGTTTGAGAATCCGTTTCTCTGTTTCTGTTTGTCAAAACTGGTGCTTTTTCAGCATGTTTTTTTTCTTTGGTTTTCACCGATGGTAGATATTCATCTGAAAAATAAGTCAATTTAGACTAATAAATATGGAAATTATACATTTCAGCAAAAATATGTTAATTAATTTTACCGGAGGAATATGAATATGAACTTGATTCATCTAATTTTTCAAAAGCTTCACGTAATAAGCGTTGCTTCCTTGATAACTTTTCTCCATGTTTGTCCGCAGTTACTTCAATGCTTGGAGCTTTATCTTAAAATGATCCTACAAAAACTTATACTCTTGAATTATAGTTTGTCTCATACACTCATTGCAAGTATTATAACATAATTTATATAATTATATAATTTTTATAAGTTTTATAAGTTTTATTTATAAGTTATATAATTTTTACACTTTTTCGTTCAAAATTTTTCAGATATGTAAAATACTGTAAAATATTTGTAAATAACTGTAATAAACTAATAGAATGATATGTAGTTTGGAAATACCTATTGCTTCATGATTCGGTTTCGATTTTTTGCTTGTTGTGCCATGTTGATCATCTCGTTTTCTTTTCAATGAAACAGGACCTAATACCTCAACATCCTTGAGATTTTGAAGTAGATTACCAACTTTCAAAATTTCTTCTTGTGCAAGTGTTTTCCGGTAATATTTATCGTGGATTCCTATTTCGTGGCCCATGTAATTGGCCAATTCTAACGTTTCGTTGTCCTGAAAACCTAATTTTTTACACTCTGTAGCCATGTGTTTCCGCAATTGAGTGCCTCTTAGTTTTTCAGGTTCCTTAGCTCCACATCTAGAAGCTAATGTCCTCAGGCAATCGCAAGCTGATTCGAATCTGTTGATCCCAGCTGGTCCTGGAATTCCAAACACATAAGGATTCGACTTTGGCACCCCAGCTTCACTGCGGTATGAGAGAATCGTGTTTATGTAATTGACGTAATTTAGAGGCAGTATAACAGACACGGTTCTATTTTTTTTCCTCGAATCTCAAATCGAACGTGATTTGTAACGATTTCTCTTTCAGTGTCGTTAAGTGTCGGGTTATCTTCTCCTACCACATAATTTTTGAAGTCTTCAATAAGCATTCGTTCAGTTTCACCTGATCTTCTCCTTGTAAATGTGTGCACAAGTGATAAAGTATGTTGTACAAGCGACTTCCATGAACTTATTGTAAATTGCTGTTGCAATGATTGATAAAAAAAATCAGCTTTATCAAGAAGGTAGTTAGTAAGTTTTTTCACGTCGTCTTTTGAAGGTAGCATTAGTTTTTAATTTCGTTTTTCTCGAGAATATTTTTCTTGGACTAATTTATTGACTCGATTGAAAAATCAAGATTCGAATGTATCTTGAAAACTGGTGATCCTATTTTTCAACTCCTCGTTTTCTGCCATGGCACATTCGTCTTTAAGAACTGTTATGGTCACGCGAATTAATCCTCCAATATCCGTTGCTACTGAATTGTGTTCGGATTGTTTCGTTATTGGATTGAAACCTGCTAATTCATCGACTGTAGCAGAAAATGTCTTGAAGTTTCGTGGCCTAAAGAGATACTTCAACTCTTTGATAGAAGGATCCTTTGCTTTTACTCCTAGTAAAAGTCTTCCAAGAAGGCGCATCTTGTTTCGAACTATATAATACTGATGTGGCTGGTATTTATCTGTGAAGTAATTTCCTACTAGGACAATAGTTTCATCAAAAAGAGCACATTCTGTTATTTCATCTTTCATCATAGGAACCGCAACAATTCCTGCAAGAATTTCACTGGCAGCTTCATGTATGCGTCCTTCTAACCTTATACCTTCTAAGATCTTTGCATAAGTATTGCTATTGATAGGATTTCCTTCTTCATCCAAATAATCTCGCACTCCTGCGCATTTATGTTGTCTGAAATATTTGCGCAAAATGCATGCTAGGCAATCGGGACAAGTTATATAATCTTTTGGCAAGTATTTTGAATTCGTTCTTGTTCGTCTTGAAACGATCAACTCGGAATTTTCTTCTTTCGAATCAGTGTTGTGATTCAAATTTCCCGCATTTCTCAAAACGCGTATTATTTTTTTTCTTTCACTTGAGTTTTTAGGATACTTAGTGAACATCTTAACTTTTTCTTCATCATAATGTTTTTCCTGGTAGTGACGTGCGATTTTAACTATTTTTTAATTACAAAATAGGCAGTTGGACTTTTTTGATTTTTTCAAAACCATTTTAGAAGAATTGTTCCGTTTTCCATGAAGGTGAGTTTCTTTCAAATCGCTCACTAAATCAATTACATCAACAATCATTTCATCTCCATCTTCAGACGGACGATAAGAACTATCGGTGCGGGAGCTGTCATTAATTGAACTTTGCAAAGTAGATTCACCTGCTAACTCCATACTGTCTTTTAGAAAAATCTTCTCGGTCTTTTTTTTCTGAATTTTTTTTTCTTTGATATTTATTGATAATTCTCTTCTCTTCAAAACGTCAGTTTCTGTAAAAAAGTATACAAAAGTTATGCATAGTAAAAAGGTTGCATAAATGAAATTGCACAATTAAAACTATACCGTTGTATATATCTGGTAATTGTACTTTTTTTTTAAGTTTCTTGACTGATATCATTTCAGGTTTGTCTAAAATTAAAAAAAATCATTAGTTTTAAAAATCACACTGAAATACACACTAAAAGAAAAAATTTAATATTAATGACCAAAAAACTTGTGTAAAAAAAGTTATACTTTCGAACTATGAATAAAACTATAACTTATTAGAATTAAGTAGAAATTGGATTAAAAATTCAATTGTATTTATTTATTATTAATACTTTTTATTTCAGGTTTCCGGAATTCAACATCGAATGTTCCTTTGAGAGCATTTTTATTTTTCTCAGTATTTTCAGTATAAGTAGTTTTAAAATCTAACTGTTGTGAAGAATCTGCGTCCGTTCTCTTGTTATCCAATAACGTTTCAGCTAATGCACTCACAGTACCTGCGGGTTTATGATAGTAATGTAAAAACTGGATTGCTAATAATATGCATGAATAACACGTGAAAAATATATACATTAATTGGAAGTATGAAAGTCTTTAATCAACGTGAAATTTACGAGTTTACAATTTAGGTAAATTCTATTTTAAAAATGATATCTTTTTAAACGCAACGTTTGCCTTAATTTGTGTTTAATCTTTATTCCCTGAAATTCTGAGAATATATTATTGATCTAACCTTTAGGAGACGAAACTGCAGCAACATGACTAACTGTACTTAAGATTTGATTATCTAGGACGACAAGAGAATCATTCAACGAATTAGGTTCGTCTGAATTTTCTGGAACTAGGGAGGCCTGATCATCCAAATTTTCCGTATGAGTTGACTCAAAAATTGATTTCATGAATGATGAATCGCATTCCGACGGAAGTTCATGCCTTGAATTTACAGGAGACGATTCTACTGATACAGGTCCCTCAGATGTTTTTTCATTCATGATATCTGTCAAAATATAATCAAAAAATATATAAGTTTGAATCATAAATAGGAAAAGTCGTATATATAAGCATGAAACGTACCAGTCAGTTCAGTTGAAAGAGTGTTAGAAGATATATTCACATCATATATAGCGTCATTAAAATTTATTTTATTTAGATTATCGCGTTTTCTACATGGTAAAGATCTAATATCGCTATTATCAGCATCGGTATCATTGCTTTTGATAATCTGACAGGATTCAATTTCATCCAAATCAGGTTGTTGGAAACTGTCAGTAGGTAGTACCTTTGAATAAGTGGCATCGTTGGAATCGATTGGATGATTCCTGGTATCTCTCAAGAAAGTTAGGTCAAAGCGACGTGTAGCTAAAACAAATATTGAAGAATAGTTTTCATAAAAAATATAGATGGAATAGCTCGTGATTTCAGATTATGAACGATTCATTTAGGAGAATTCTAAATGTACACAATAACAATGAGGTCAAAAAACAGTTCTTACCAGTAGACTTGCAGACGGAATTATCCTGACTCTCACTCAGTTCTTCCATCAGCAGCTGATTTTGTTCAGTTGCCGTCGTTAACATTTTTTTAGTGTTTTTTAACAGTGATTCCGTGGTAGGATTAATGTCATCAACAACAATGTCTCTTGGTTTTGAATTTGATATTGGATTAACGTTTGTTACTGATGCAAAGAGAGATCTTCTACAATCATTTTCAATGTTTTTCGCTTTCTGAATAGATCTTGTTTGAACGTTTTTTCCTACAAAATCAAATTTTATCACTCAAAATTTTTATAAGTAAAAATCCTATCAAATTCCAGTAACATTTTTTTATTTTGAATAATAGAAATAATTAGTAACAATTAATAGGTTAAGTAATAAGTTTTAATGGAATGACTACCAGAAAAACCTACCGGAAACTATTTTTGGTTGCCAGCTTTGAATTGCAGAATCTGCAGAATTTTTTTGATATTTAACCACGGTTTCCTGTTTACTTTTTTTAAGCAGAGTTTTTTCTTTCATAAAATTATCTTTTTTTTCGTATTCAAGTCATTATCAGTATAAAATAGTTCATTGGGTTTATCTAAAAAATGTAATGATAGTTTGAATAGTTTATAAGAAAAGATTTCTGATCTCATGGATTTTTATGAAATTATAAATACCATTTAAGTTCTCCAGTGTATCGTTAAGAGTGCTATGCGCTATTCCAGTAGATGTGCTTTTTTTACCCGCAATAGGACTTATAGAAACATCAAGAAGTGGAATCCTAACTGAGCAAGGACGGATTTTTTCTCTCGAAGTTGACTTCTTAAGCTGATCAGAGTTCTTATCTTCATAATACCAGCCCAATTTTCTTGTCAATCTTGGTCTCCCGTCGTTATAGTTGAACGTAATTTCTTCTCCGACTTTAATTTTTTTGGTGGCGAAAAAGGCGATGTAAGGCTTACCACCAATGCATCGCATGGAAGGGCTTACATTGCTATTATTCAGCGAATGATTAATTAAGCGACCGTAATTAGAAGATTCTTCCGTTGCATCAATGCTGAAAACAATTAAGTTAAGAATAACAGTCCGAGAAAATGTGATCATTCTTTTGCATTAGAAATTAGAATACTTGTATGTCTTACCAGAATTTTTTGTTTTTAAATGTGAAGTAAAACAAATAACAATCTTCTTGGTCACAGTATTTTTTTTTGCGAGCTGATGCTTCTTTAGCACTGATTATTTCTCCTGAGTAGGTAGCTACATACTCACCATTTCGAAATATACGTGATGCAAGTACACACCTTCCTTTATTAGGATTAAATTTTATCTGGAAATTCATTACAGTTTTTTTATGTATTCTGACAAATTTCAAAACAATGTTCACGTGATAACACTTGAATTTTTCTATTATATCGAGTCGGATGTTCTTGCTCCCTACATACCTTGAGTCCGTTTTGACTTTCAGATAAAATCAACAGTTCAACGTTCTCCGTCTCCTCTTTTTTAGAAGCAGGAATTTTCTTTTTCTTCTGGCTCATTTTTGTCTGAAATACTTACAATTAATTTTAATTAGGTTAATCTATTCAAAATATTGAATCAGGGAGAAAAAGTTTCTTTTTATCAACAGAAGGAGTATGTTGATGTTTACATTACTGAGCAAAAAAAGCAGAAAAATACTATTACTAATCATTTATCAAGTGAACTACTTAAGATATTATAACATTATATACACTTAAATAACAAACCTTGAATCCGTTTCAGGATAACAAATAAATGCACAGTTTCGGAATTAAGTTCACAAACAGAATGTTCTTTGAATCAAAGGATCAGTTGATGAGCCCGCTCGCTAGCATTGTGTTAGACAACTGTGTGAGAGACTCCTTGAACGATAGAGGATTCAGTGCTGCCACCCTACATTGCCGCTACCAACGGGAACCAAACATTTGAAAATCGAAGTCTCTACTTTAATATCGGATAACAAAATTAATAAATTGTTATTAAATTTATCAAGACAACGAGAAACAAAATATAAAATGTCTATTCGAAGTTTCATTCATATTTTTTGTTATTTTCTTTTTCAAAGAGAAAACACCTTCCTTTTTTTAATTGTTTGATCGGGTTACACAGTGTAGAAAAAATTTTAAATGAAATATGAGTCATTCATTGATGTGACAATATATTTTCTGTGACTTTTTGTTAATTATTCGTCATTCATCAAAGCAATAAAGTACAATTTAATTTTCATAATCTACTTTTAATGAATTCATAATAAACGATATTAGAGATGCTAGTTTGACGTCTTTTAAAAATATTTATTCAATGAAACAATAATCGTAATGACATGAATAGTCACTTAGTGATCTTAACTATTAACTAACAAGCGAAGGAATTAATTAAACGATAATCGAGTTTCAATAGAAATTTTGATATACAAAAGAATTCTTGTCATTTCTAAGAACATCATAACAAATAGCATTGTATAAGTTCAAAATTTAAACATTTGAAAATTAGCTCACGTTGAAGAACAATTAAAAATATACATGAGTGAATGATATATACATAAGACTTAGTGTGACATATACGCACAAGTTGAATTGTCAAATCGGCCAACGATATTTAAATGATTACCGAATATATGAAGAAAACGTGTTTATTGTGAGAACCGTTTAATATGACGTTTGTTGCAGGTTCGAACATTTTATTAGAAGGATTCCTTTTGTCAAAGTTATATCAAAATAACCACATAAATTATCTACGAAAGTTAAAGATAAACTTCGATTTAGAAAATATATATTAATATAAGTTTTCTATCGACAAATAATTATTTAATACTATTAATTGATAATTTTTCATTTCAAATAAGAACGAGTTTTTTTTTAATTTTGTGCAATGTCAGAAACTTAAAATTTGTGGTTTGTCATGAGTTAAAGATTATATTTTATTCTTGCAAATTAAAAAAAATAATTCTAGATTGTAAAAGAAAAGTTTGATACACTTGGACAGAGCTGAAATGCTTTCATTTAAGTATTGTTTCATATTTTAATGTAATAAATAAATATAGATTCAGAATTTATTCTTTCTAACTATGTTGAAACGTACGAAACGTACTTCTGAAGATCCAGAAGGAATCTCTTCTCCCTGAAGAGATTCTCAACTTCTGAATCAAAACGACTCACTATTAAATAAACTGAATACCTTCC
>JAQQRF010001442.1:0-25655 GCA_030523145.1 Trissolcus brochymenae | reverse complement strand
AAAAAAAAAAAAAAAAAAAAAAAAAAAAAAAAAAAAAAAAAAAAAAAAAAAAAAAAAAAAAAAAAAAAAAAAAAAAAAAAAAAAAAAAAAAAATTCCTGGAATTAATTCAGTGTCAGATATTATTTCATAAATTGAAAAGATCGTTCAACTGAGATTTCATTGTTGAATTAAAACGTTAAATACAATGGTTAAATTCTCTAATTTGTAATGGGCAACTTAATTCAATAGCAGTAAACAATAAAAATTTTATGACGAAAAAATTTGGAAAAAAGTCGCATTAAAATGCAAAGACAAAGATTATTGTGGAAAAACCTAAATACATGGACCGTGATTAAGATCCTAAAATGGGACCCAATCTGTAGATATGATTTACAATCTCCCTTATTATTTCACAGTCCAACCATTTTTTTTGAACATTTCTATTCTTTCTCTGCCGAACGAACCGAATATTGTCTGACCAATTCGGACAAACTACAAAATTTCATAAATTCTTTTCAATTCGACATCAAAAATATTCACACAAACAAACAGATCAATCGATAAATAAAAATAGTCACATCAAAAGAAACAATAAATAAATAAAAATAATTCATTGAAATAAATACGAATAAAAATAATTGAATCAAATTAAAAGCAGACGGACAGAAAAAAAGTGTCGACCAATTTATGAAAAAAGGAAATTTTACAATGCACAAGACGTCGCGCAGCGAAAGAGCGAAAAATGAAAGAAATGAATAAGAAAGAGAGAGGGAAAAAAAAAGAAATCTTTCAATAAAAGTTCACGCTCGTTCGTGTCGCGACTGGCGAACATTTACATTACAATTTAGCATTTTGCATGAGCGGATTGCGTCACTCTTGGGCAACTGAGCACGCATTGTGGTGCGGCCCGATAAATATCGCCCTACGTAACCGATTTCATTCTGAGACGCTCAAACTTCGGCCAAATTTCCAAAACGGCTCATTTGCAACTCAAACCATCCTCGGATTAATAACCAAATTAGAAATATTATTGGCCTTCCTCCTCGGCATCCCCAGACTGGCAGCACATGTTTGACAATTGTTTGACAGCGGTTCCTGCTGGGATTTCGAAAATGTTATGCCACTGGCAATGAACTTTTCGGTGTACGTCAAAAAATGTGTCTCCAAAGCAAGCAGGTCAAATACCCGGACAAAGGAAAACCTCCACCGTTGACATAATTGAGATTTTAGTGTGATCCTTGTTGTTGACATACCATGGCCCGACAAATCTCATCATCCAGGTATAACATCATTTGTAAACTCCTCAAAAGTATGAGGGAGAGAGAGAAAAAAAGGAAACATTTTCCATCCGTAATCGCACTCAAATTTTAATGACCATCTCTTTTCTAATTAACAAGACGATTCATCTCAGAACAATAACAAATTACGAAAACACTTTCGTAACTTCTCGCCAATGGTTGGATTGTTGTCAACTGAAAAACAACAGTAACAGTTGATTATAAATAATAATAATTAAGGTGTGATTTTGAATTTGGCGCCCAAAAAAGAAGACTATTTTATTTGTTATTTCCCTTGTTGTCAACTGAAAAACAACAATAACAGTTGATAATAAATAATAATAATAAGAGAGATGTGATTTCGAATTTGGCGCCAAAAAAAAGAAGCCGATAAGTTGAGAACCGAGACAATTATCACACGTTGACATCAAAGGCACGTAATCGAGCAACGTAAACACAGCGCGCGATAACATTTAGAGGGGTGGAGGGAGGGGGAGAGGGGGTCCGCGGCACAATCGGAGGCGGTCGCTCGGCGCTCGGCCAATCGCGCGTCAAACCCACGCCGCGATCACCTACGGATTTCGCGAGCTCTCTCACCTGTCGGACGCCATGACCCGACGGGCTTGCATCCCTTCTTCTCGCCATTTGTCTTTGCCCACGATTTTGTTTCTGCTTATTGGTTTCTTTCAATTGATGAGACGCGCCCTAAAAGTGAGGTTAGGTTTTCAGTATTTTTTTACCTCTTTATTGTTTTCTTTTTCTGGTAAACAATGATCCTGCATTGTTGTTTGACCTTTCTTGATGTTCAATTTGATCGATTATTAAGAAAACAATTTGTTCATTTAAATTATTATTTATTAATGAATAATGTTTACAGACGCAACAAAAAGTTTAAACAATGGCAGGTTGGTAACCGCAGGTTTTTTATGTAAACAAAATTATCGGTTCGTTGGAAAAATCGTTATTTATAGAATTAAGTATACGACTTTTTATTTGTTTATGTTTGAATTCTATTTTCTTTCAGTTTGGATGTGACATTTACAAAATGAAAAGTACAGGGGAGACATATATACATGTACACAATTATCGGTGGTACATTGTTTCGTCAATTCAAGGACAAGATGAAAAATAATAAACAGCACAACTCTCGGACAAGTGAAATTGTTTCGATTAAATGCCCGGAGGTTTTTCTTCTCCGGCGCCTTTCACCGTACAGAAAATGACTTCGCAATTGAAACTCCTAAAGCGTCGATCATTGTAAACGGCTGCTCTATAATTTTCTCAAATTGATAGTCCGTCGTGGAAACCGAGCGCAAAAAAAAACTCGCACACCAAATCAATTCAAATTTATTCGCTCATTTTAATTCGTTCGCTACGTTTATGTTAGTTGAAACTACAAATGAATAAAAAAAAAGGAAAACACGAATACAAATTTTGCTATAACGAAATTCAAATACGACTTCTTCGGAATAGAAAATGAACGATGAAAAAAGGGAGAGGGGTGGAAGCTCTTACAGGGAACGTAGTGGACAAAAAAAATGTGAAAACAAAAACAATAATGATTGGCAGGGCGAAAGTTTTTTTTTTGGGACTCTATAATTTCTAGCGCATCGTTTCTCTCGCAGGCCGAAATCTTTTTCTTCGTTTTCGCGCTCTTATCTGGACCGCAAAGACCGAATTTAAAAGAGGGAACGCCGTCCGAGCGTTTTACGATGGCTCTATAAAAATCTCATAATTAGATTTCGAAGATAATTTCCTGGCGGAACGCGCCCGAAAGGACTTGTGCTGCGCCCTCTAACGACTTGGAGATAGCAAAAAGTAATATCTCAGGCAAGATCCTTTCCCAGTTGTTTTTTTGTTTATGTTTTTAATTCATTTTTTGATGCTTTCACAAAAATGTTTCATCCTTGTTTTGTTTCCTTTTTCAGTTTCGTTCTTGTTTTTCGCCCTCACATTTTTACCGCACCCATTGTGTCGTCATTATGCAAATATTCGGCGATCGGCCGATTCTTCATTGGTACGGAGAAATTGACACAGTAATCGTTTCGTCAGGCGACAAAAGTCCCCCGACATTTTCTTGCACACGCGCGAATTTATCGCGTGCTCAAAATCGTCAGATCCCGGATGCATCGTCACGAATGAAGCACGATTGAAACTCAACGAGGCCCGTGTTGCTAATGGGGATGAAAAATGACGCGCTGACAGACCGGACTTGAAAAATATTCAATATAAAAAAAAAAAAAACAAAAAAACACAAAAAAAAGAAAAAAAAAAAAAAAACAAAAAAAAAAAAAAAAAAAAAAAAAAAAAAAAAAAAAAAAAAAAAAAAAAAAAAAAAAAAAAAACGTGAACGATACAAAAGCTTTACGTCAAAATGAGCTTGACAGAAATTTGAATTCCATGCATCTTGCCGCCAGAAATTGTTAAGATTGATTGTTCACTTCAAGCGAAAATTGGATTTAAATTGGGTTTAATTTTTGTAAAGAGAAAAAAAAATAGAAACAGTTATTTGAATGTTGTATGTTTATTTTAGTTTTTGAACTAGATCACAAAATGTAGTGCGACAAAAACAAGACTGAAACAAATGGAAATTGAATTCTAGTTTTGAAAATCAAGTTTTTGTGGTTGTGTTGATAAAAAAAAAGGATGAAATTTCAGCTTTGTCGATTGGTTGGGAATGTTTTGCTAGGATGAGCTAAGGGCTGGAGTGCGCGTGATCCTGATTGCATTGTCCGCGCCGCGAATCAAGAACCGGCGCTTTCGCAGGTCGGCGCAGTGGGGGATCATGAGCCGATGACACCTAGTGGGGAATGAAATAAAACGAGCCCGATACCAGATAGCCATTGGTCCAAGCCGGCGCGCGCATGTTAACGCCCCCTGCGATTCTTCGCTGCTTCAGAATTTGCACTACCAAGGGTTGATTCCTTGCCATTTCATCTTTAATTTAAATCTATAGAATTACAATTATTCAAATAAAATTTGTTTAGTTTGTCATTCTCCTACGATTGAAATTGTTTTTATGTAAACATAAGGTTTTGTTTGCAAATAACAATTTTGTTTATATAAAAATGATTGTTTGTGTTTTAAAGAACAAGTGTGAAGTAAGCTACATTGAGATGCGCGCGCATCAAATGGAGAAAAATTAATTGAATTTCATCTATAATTTATGATTTTTGGATGTTGGCTTTTTAATTATCTTGCCGTTTAAATTTGCAAGTAAAATTGAACTGACAATTGTTCATGAATCCACCGCAAAACGTAAACAAAGTAATATTTTTGAATCGAAAATTATAAGAAGATGGATTTTACAATAAATTTATCTCCTCCGGTGACAAAATCGAATTTTCAATTTCCAGCAAACACATTCGCACAAACAATCATCTCTCCCCAAGTTCTGGAAACGAATAATAATCATTTGCGGTTGACAAACGTTGCATAAAAAGTGGAATGCAAATATTTATGTTACGCATATAAAGATGTGTTTATTTTTTTAGCTGACACACCTAACGGAGACATGGGAAAATTGCGTGCAAGAACATCGATTTGGTTTCATCTTTGTGCCTCGCATTGTTTGACATGAGCCGATTTCACGCGACCCTGTTTTCACCCGTGTTTATTTTCCGTTGGTGCTATAAAAATGCTCGTGCTCTTTTTTTAATTAGATATTTCTTCCAATTTTACTATTATTTGAAGAAAAAAAAAAAAACAATTTCAATCAAATTGCAAATAATTATATTCAATTGTTGTTCAAAAATTTTTGTTTTTGTGTTTGTTCTATAATTATTAGTTGTTTTGCTCTTGTTTTATATTTGTTTAGTTTTACTTTTCAATACAAAAATGTGATATTCGTGGTTATATTTTGAGGTTATCTCGCTGGTTGTTTCATTGAACGTAGCTCCAACAGATAATAACGAAGCATCAAAGTTAACATCCAAGCCAAGCCTTTTCGTCTGATCGGGATTCGGTGTCTGGATGACGCGCAGGAACCTGACAGATATTTAATTTGCGGCAGGGGAGAGAAGTACATATATCGCGTCCTAAGTAAACCTCGAGTCCGAGACCGCGTCGACGAGGTGGCCACGAAAAACGGGTTTCTTTAAACTCGTGCAAACAGTGCCAGGCTCCTTGTTGACTCTTCAACTTTACTCTCGCGGGTCGACGACATTTCGTCGAACACAACGTTTCATTTCTTTCATGTTTGATCAACCACTTTTTCGACAATAAAAAGTCGACTCGAGTGTCCTCTCCCAGACTTAAATGCACGTCCTTTTTTTTTCTTCTGTCACTCAAAGGGCTTTTTAGGTAACGTCCTATGTGTTTCACTTGTTTCTAAATTTTTGGTTCTGTTTGTTTGAAGTTTTGCTTTGATTTCGAATTAGTGCTGATTGTTGAAAGGTTTCTATTTGGGGCCTGCAAAAAAAACAACAAAAAACAGTATAGTTGTGCAAAAGATAAGATAACAATTCAAGAGACAGTAAAAAAAAAAATGATAATGCACAAAATGGGACAAGGCAATTGCGAGCGGGAAACGGCTCTTATTAATAAATTTTTACGACTGGAAACAATCGAATCTTTGCGCAAGTCTCGGCGCGCGCTTTCGCATTGCGAGTCGTCATTTCACGTATCCATTATCCTTATGCCCAGATAACGTTGTTGCAATCGGCGCAATTATATTTTTACGATCCGCGCCAAGGCCTGTGTGCTCGCTATTAATGTGCCCCGGCGAAAATTCAAATTGCCCGCGTCATGTGTGCCGCGCGCAATTACCCGCGAACCTCAGTGTGTGTGTGCTGTCGGAGAGACGCCGGTTCCGCATTTCAGCGTCAGGTTTTTTTTCTACACATTCAACAACACATTACGTTTGTACTTTTTAAAATGTTGCTTTCGATTCTTTTATCATTTTTTTTTTGGGATTTATTTGTTGTACTCTTTTGCATACGAATTCTCACACGACTCCTTTTTTTCCAGCGACACCGTTCATTTCAATTAACTTTGCGAAATTCAACGAAGATAAACAAACCGCGATTCGAAGCGGGGAGGGGAAAAAAGAGAGACGGTCGCCGGGGAATGTACCCACATTGCCACATCGATAAGTCAACACAGGCATATTACCGTGCCTGGAACAGTCAACAATCAAAGAATTTCATTTTATTTGAAATCTCAACTCGATCCTCCTCATCGCGGGACACCAAGAAAGTTGATTGGAATTTCAAACGTTTTAACTTTTAAATCACTAAGATGACAAATTATTTATTATAAACATTTTCAATTTTAGTAATCAAATTGAAATGTTTATGGAAAGATAAAATAAAATAGATAAAAATTGATTTTAAAATTAGAAAAGGAGTTTTTACATTCTGTAAAGTTTCAATGAAGTAAACAAACGTGTTTGATTGAAATGTTTGAACAAATTGAGAATAATTAAACAACGAGTAAATTTACATTTTGAAATCAAAATACGTGACTAATAATGTGATTTCATGATATCTGATGGAAAAACAAAGTTTCAATCGAAGATAACATTTCATTACCAAAAAGTGATGTCATATTTATCTTTTTAAATTTGTCTTACCGTCAAATTAGCTTTATAAAATCGTTGGTTTAGCAAAGATGACAATTTTGTGTGTCTGTTTTTGTGGTATCTAATGCATAAAAGCACGTGTCGTACATCTAACATCCAGATTTCATCCGTCCAAGTGAAATCTCAACTTTTTAACTCACAGCCTCGTAGCTGGCAATAAATCATACTCGTGTCCGAAAACTGAGAATCATTGTGCGGCTTATGCGGTAAACGGCCCGCACGTGCCAACCGTATGCCTCCGGATCCCCGGGCCTTTCAATTTCCGCTCTTTTCAATTTCTTTGTGTCATGGAAATTCGATCAAGATGACCTTTGCTATACAAACGCTTTTGTCAAGTTACATCTCCAAGATCCGGAAAGAGTTGAGTTTGAAGAAACATTTTTCAATGATCCATGATATATCAAAACTTGATTTTAATAGTAATAACGAAACCGAAAGATATCCAACGACAAATAATATAAAGACTAAAAAAAAAAAAAAAAAAAAAAATTTAAAGTAACAATCAATGAACTTAGCAATGCATACATAATTATGTCAAAGAATTTACATACGTGGATAAAAGCGTTCAAGCTCTCCCCTTTCCGGTGTTTTATAAAAACGTACAAATTGTATTTTTCTTGTCGTTCCCTCTCTCTTTCTAACTTCAAAGCATTATTTTCTGTTTTCCAAGCTAATGACGACTCATTATTTGATGTCTTTGTGCGCGCGAGAGAAAACGCGAGTTATGGAAATCGCGTCCCGTTGAAATTGACCGTAAGAATGAAAATAAAAGAAAAAGGGAGGGGACGCAGCGAGATAGGCGCGATACAATCAATGTTGGCACACCTGTGTGCATTAAATATTGACGCCGCGCTCATTGTATGCTTTGAATTATTTCAATTACCGCCTCTCTCACTCTCTGCCGTCTGCCGATTGCATCGCGCGTACATCTATTATTGTTTTATATTAAAGCTAACGAGGCCGATGATACATCTGCGATTTCACATCGCGCTTTATATGTTTTTTTTTTTGTTATCAAGCGTTGCTAACTCATTTGTAATTTTAATCGTGCCGCTTTTAGAAATCTCTTGTTTCTCGAGCTTCAATTAATTTCATTAGTTCAACTAAATTGATTCCAATTAATTGTTGATACAAATTAGTGTAAAAAAAAATTGAAATTACGTTCGACTGAATAGTTTGCGCACTCAACAAGATTAAACTTTTTAGTTGCAAAAATAAAAAGAGATGAATAAAAGATGAGTAAAAAAATAAATAGTAAAACATGAGTAATGATTCCAGCAAGATTGTGAAAAGCTATAATATTGAACCGGAAACGCGAACGATTTTTTTATGATTCCCATTCGCCAGAGAGAGAGAGACATCATTGTCGTCGGGGGAACACTATTAGCAGTAAATTAGCATACGCCATCGGTACGCGCGCGGGACAATAAAATGCGGCGCATTACAATGATTGCATTGGACTTTACAATGCCCAGCGTCGGCCACAAATTATTAATTTAATGGCCCGCGCGCGAGAGTCGCTCGCGCTCCACCAACAGGCTTGACGTTTCGACGAACGTGCCGCTTTTCTGTCGCGAAAACGTCAACGTTATGTGTTTCGCGCGCCTCTCTCATCCGACACCTTCTTTCTGTCATTTTTCTCACCCCTCTTTCGGTTTCTCTCGGCGTTACGTAAAACTTCGTAAACCTTTGCATCGATTCGACGATCAATCCATTTGCTTCGCAAACAGCGTGAAAGTTGTTCAACAATTTCGTTGCAAATTATTCTTTACAAATAATATAAGCTGAAGCGAAACAATCGACTGAATGATTCTACGTTGTTGAAAATACATCCATGACAAATGTAAAAACTCCTTGATGAAATGAGAATGGAAAAAAAAAGGGGGTGAAACTGGTACGCGAGGTGGCGCCACTGTTGAATGCCCATAAAGACTAATATATAAAAGAGCATTTTCTGCATGTAAGGTCGTAAAAAATTGTAACAAGCAGTGGATGTGGAGCGCGATTGGTAGAAAAGTCAGCGGTATATAACATTTTTATCTCCCCTTTGTATCACGCGCTTGTCCGAGGTTACGGTCGCGGTTCATCCAATCGGAGTGCTCGGGATTGGAGCTGGGGCCCCAGTACCGTACGTAATAATAGAGCACGATGTAACGTGGAGCGACCCGCGGCTAAAATGTATTACCGGGCGTGTGTATACGCGTTATACACTCACACGCGTCCCGCTGCACGGTCGTAAATTCGTGCGCCAAGTGCACTGCGCGCAACGACGACCAATCTTAATAAACGTACATGCGAAACTCTCAAGTGGATGCGCTGCGCGACTTCTTTTTATGTTCACCGTGTGTAAACCGGTCCCAAATACACACACACTGCGCCCAGACGGTAAACACATAGGATGAGACGTTTATATACCTCGCCGATGTCTATAACGCCTCGAGTTACGAGACGCGTTTACGACCAAGTGCAACTCGCGCCAGACGTCAAGAGACCCGAAACCTGCCGCACTTTCCAACAAGAATCCGCACAATTTTTCTTTCCTTTTTGCCTTTTTTTTTTTTTTTTTTTCGTTTATTTCATTCACTCCCATGAACTTTGATTTACATCCGTTGATGAACAATATTGTTCTCCGATTTTGCACTCAGCAGACTTGTAAGAAAGAGGCCGATTAATTAGTTTTTGATATTTTACTTGGTATGATAGAGATGTTCAGAGTGAAGTTGGCTGCGGATGATCATCTCTGATTGGTCATGATTTTTTTGTATACAAAATTTATGAATTGTAAATGTTTAAATTGAAGATGTAGATGTTAAAAAAACAAACTTTTAAATCAGTAGTTTTGAGATTTGTTGAAGACGTTTGATGACTATGTTATTAAAGGATTAAAAAATGGGAGAATCAATAAAAGGAGTTGCGGTTGGAGATGCCTGACAGGTGAAATGACTCGATGATGGACGGCTGGGAAAAGCGCTCGGCGTACGCAAGATATCGCGATGCGACTGCTTGGGTGCTTTATATTAGCCATCAAGTGGGAGGGCTTAGATGAACAAGAGGCACGCATGGACACCTGTGCTCGCTGAGACTTAGGGCCACCATAATCGCACCGCTAAGCGAGCGCTTGGACAGACAAATTTTATAGGTCGTTCAAAGGTTCGAAGTTTAATAGCCGAAAAGAATTTCTCTCGCCCTTCAACGTGCATCTCAGACGAAATACGTCCCTGTAAATCGTGTAAACGAATTTCCTGTCATTTCTAAATCAAAATTCTCAATAGGTGAATTAAATAGATAGAAATATGAAACAAAAAAAAAAAAAAAAAAAAAAGGTAAAACAGAGAGTGAAAATTCGTGCGTCTATAGAGAGTAAAATTGGAGCGAAAAACTGAAAGGCATAAAATTGTATTATCGTTTAATCATCGCGATCGGCCGTGCGCGATATCGGAATGAAATAAATATTAATTGCATCCATCCTTTATTTAATGCATATAATACCCCGGCTAATCGCGGTGTAATCATTGTATTTAAACATATAATTAGATAACCGTAATAATACATAATTAAATAATTGCGTTGCGATTACAATACATAATTGAGGTGAATGATATAAAAACCGTTGATCGCGGTGCACAATTGCGTTGCTTCCAATAAAATTATGCTCTTTTCGCGTGCATCCAACATGGCCGCGTCCTTTCGGGCTATCAACGACGTTTCGCATGCCCGCGGTTTCGTTCGGTGTCAAGAGGTCGTAACTCGGCTCTCGTTCCAGAGATTTATAGATAGTCGTTATTTATACCCGCGACCTTCCAGCGATTTTGCTTATTAACCACTTTTATCAATCCTTAAAAACATCAAAAAAAAAAAAAAAATTCAATCAAACCTTCAACTCTTTTTTTTATTCTACCATTAATCAACAATTATTTCTTTCAAAAATTATTCAATTCATGATTGTTCACTCGTTTGTATGTGTCTTATAATTAGATGTGATTCGACATTAAAATTGTATAATTTGTAAAAAAATGCGTTAGACGAGTTTTTGCACAAATTAAACTATTGTATATAAGGGAAGGATGTGAATAAGTAAGTGAGCCGATCGTTGAAATATGGTCGTTTTGAAATGTTTAGGTGATCGATCTGCTGGCAAGACGAGCTTCTTATATATATATGTGTGTGTATTACGCTAGTCTCGCGGTTGGTAATATCAAACGCGTCGGTGCCTTGTATGGGTTCTGTTACTAATGTGCCGCAGGAGTCCAGGAACCCCTTCGCTGCATATTATCCGATACCAATAATGCGTCTAATTAAGTTAGTCGGCCCCTTAAGCTGATATGCGGCTTTATATTAGCGCGGCGTTAACAATCCGGGTGACCAGTCTCATTCGAATTCTCTCTCTTCCATTTATCATCAATCCTCACATTCCAAACCACCAACTCGCGGGCTCGCATTTTCACTTTGCTTACTTCACTATTCTTTCTTGAACAATTTTCTCTTTCCATCTGTTTGAATAAATAACAACAAGTTATTACACAAAATGTTCAGTCGGCGAAACAAATTGTTTCTTAATCTTTGTTTATTAATCATCATCAATTTGGACAATTTTATTATCATTTATATAATGAGTTGAATTGTTGTGAATGGAATGTTTGATATGAACAAGAATAATGCGCCAAAGTTATACGAGTATTGATTTAAACAAGATCTCTCGGTTTGTAAACGAAGGGGTTAAATCACGCGAGGGTTTGGCAGTCGGAGGAATTGTTTCCTTTTCTTTCTCCTGGCTTCGTTGATAGAGCCAGCGACTTCCTGTCGGAGTCGCGTATACTTATATTAAAGTATAACCCAAGTCTGTGGCAAGAAGCCTTTCGTTTACTCATATCGTATCTTGTTTCTCTCTTGTTCCTTTTTTTTCTTGCCGTCGTCACCTTAATCATCGACTCTCACCCCGTTTGATATTAATCGCTTCTTTAATCAACTTTTTGCATTTTTTTTTTCAATTAAATTTTTTCTGGTTTAATCACTAATTTGTTTAATTTTCCAGCTGACGGCTTATCAATGTGATTTTATTAGTTTGATTAAAAAATACTGCAATTTCATTCTGTACGAAAACTGAAGGTCGCGGTGTTTTTTTTTCTTTTTTTTTTTTTTAATTGAGCCACATTAGTTGGGCTTTCAAATTTAATGCGTGAACATAAAAGCTTATATTTTATTGCGTATCGGATCTTGACACGGCTAATTTATCAAACGCGCCGCGCGCACCTTTTAAGCGGTTCGTAAAAAATTGTCGTGCAACATCGAGTTATCAAAAATTAAGTTTAATCTTTTCATGCACCTTTTTTGTTTTCACTTTGTGTTCAATGATTTTATTCAAACTTGATTATGCAATTGTTGGACTGCATTGAATGTCGATTCTTCAAACGTCAACAATAAATAAAGCTCTTGACAATCCAACAGTTTATTTTTATAACTCCTTTTAAATTTAAATTGAACCATTTAAAATTTATATTTTGACGGCATATCAAGATTATTATTACATCATTGTTGTTCTGTCACAATTTCCGTGTTATATGGCGCTTCTGGACGTGGTCCAAAATTCGTGCGCGCTGAGTCACGCCGGTTTAACATATCAATCTGCTTCGTTTTCAAAAACTATTACACCGGTAAATTTGAATTACATTTCTTAATCATTTTCAAACCACAACGGAGTCAGCTGCAACATTTTTACTTCCCAAAAAATCTAAGATTTCCTTTAACAATTTTTCAATCGAATAAATTCACATCCAAATTACACCACACGATGTAACTCGAATCATTAGCCGATTCTTCATTTTTGTAAAGCCACACATTTGCAGTTTGAGACAGAGATGGAACAAAAAAGTACAAGCGAAAACGTAACAGTTATTGAATCGGCATTTTTATTGGTATATAAATTTGAAAGTGGCTAATTTTAATACAATGCGAGAACGGGCACATACGTGCCACGGACCGAGACTCGCCTTCATTTATTAGCGATAAATATGAAAATTTATGCCAAATACGTGACTGTGATAGTATCGCGCGGGCGAGGATAATTACTATTTTTTTCTCTCTTCCCCTCCCCACTCCCCCTCTGCCCCCGACTTCTTATTCTCCCGGTGTAATTTTTTTTCTTCGTTTTGTCCGCAATACCTTATTTCACATTGAAAAATTGATCACTCGTACTAACGTATCGCGGGGATTTGAAACGTTGCCTTTTTTTACGCGCGAAACGCCGATATTTACATAAATAACTCCCGTTTATGACGCCACATTAAATTCCATTAAAACGTTCAGGTTATTGTGTCAATGCGTTTTCACTCGTTTCAATGAGTATAATCTGGAGCTACAATTTTTTTTTTTTTTTTAATTTGAAAAACCATTTTGAAATTCCAATTAAATTGGCAGTTAAAAATGTAGTTTGCTTTTTTATTAGTTCGATTTTTCCACAAACATTCTTTTGCTGCAAGATGTGTAATAACAATGATGAAATAATAAGTTGGACAAATTAATTATTATCATTTTGAGCAATAAATTGTTGGGATCATTTAAAACGGTCGTGTGATTTTCAAAATCATAATTTTCAATTTTATAAATGAGAAGGGAAAAGAAAATTAAAAGTTTTTACGTTCAGCCATTAACATCAAATCCTGGGAACGTGAAATCGTTACTCCCTGTCGTTTTGCACTCGCGGCTCGTATTTAAATCGCGCTGTGACAGTTGCAATGCGTACCTACATTGTGCGCTTTATGACAGATAAATAATATCGTCCGGAGAAAAAGATGCGCCTGATTTACTGCCAAAAATTTTGCAACGGTCAATGTCGTCTTCAATTTTAACCGGCCTTTTTTTTCCTCCCCGCGAACTTTACGACCGTCGACAATTTTCGCCGGGGGAAACCTTTTTCGGAAGCAGAGAAAACATTTTTTTTTCCTCGCTAGCATTGTTCCTGTCAGATTGTAAACAGCAATCTGAAAGCCGGAAACATTTTTCGGTGACCCAAAAACCTAATTTTCTATCTGTCCATTTGAATTTACTTCATTTAAACACTGCAATAAATTTGACACTCTTTTCAAAGGCGATGCTTTTAAGAAAGAAAAAAAAATTAAAAAGAAAAACGTGCGAACTGAATTTGAACGGTAGTCCAAATAGTCGTAAGAAGTTTTTCATCCGGGCTTGATTCCGCGAATCCGTATCAAGATCGATTGCGTGACCGTATAAAATTTCATAAAATCCCGTGTGTAGCCATGCAATAATCATGATACCGTGTGGAGTAGGGAAAAAAAAAATCTCAACCGAGAGCACTTTATCAGGTGCGAGCGAGCTCGAGAGCGTTGACTTTTTTTTCCTGTTTTTGTTTTCATTTCGTGATTTCACAAAGGGACGATAATTGGATTAATTAGCATTCCATGCCGGATCAAACCCTGTAATCTGAAATAGCCGAATAAATGTACACGTTGGACACATTGCGTGTTTTGAATAAAAGTAGCAAAAAACTTTATATAGAAATATAAAAAATCCTTGTTGTATCACCGTTTTTGAAAGTTTCGATCAAATAACAGGGTTATTTGCGAGGTAAAAAAAGAATGTTTGAGCAAAACGAAAATGCGAAAGAGAAAAAAAAAAGGATTCGAAGAGCGGACAGAAATGGGAGGGAGGCATTTCGTCTAACGCAATAAACGCTCACGATAATATTTCGAATAATAAATATGAGAATTGGCAAAGGTAACGTCGGATATAAATCAACGAGTCGGGACCTCGTATTGCGAGTCATCCGTCCGTACGTCAGTCCGCCTGTACTCTCGTAGAATCGCGTCGTAAACTCGTCAAACTGCACTCGCGAAATAGCATTAACTACCGGGATAATACAATCGTTCTGTCGGTGTCGAGCGCAACGATTTAACCAAGAAATAAGCCGCAACAGCGCCATCTGTCAATTGTTTATCAAACAATCCCATAAAACCTGTTCAGCCGTGTCCACGTATTTTCTCACTTTAGATTGTGCCAACTAAATCAAATTTACGCCTGTACCTTCAAACGCGCTCGAATTATCGCCTTCGGCGTTTTCCAATTGGAGACAGACATTTTGGACGTTGTCACCAAATGGCGGTCAGCTACACAAAATGGCTGCCACCTTAAAACTCAAATTTTAATCCAGTTTTTTGTTTTTTTTTTTAATGTGAAAATTTGATGAGTACACACAAAATGGCGGCCGTGTTCGCCAAATGGCTGCCACCATTTTTAATCCTAACCTTAAAAGTTGATTTTAAATCGGATTTCTAAGTTTTTAAGCATTTTGTTAAAATTTAATTGATGTTTTTTGTCATTTTTGTTTCAGGTAAGTCTCGGATCGAAAATTCAGTACTTGGAACGGCACTCGATTGGGTATATGCAAGGGAGTGATAGCGAGAGCGAGATAGTGAGTATAATTATAATCCCGAACGCGCTGAAAAAAAAAATTCATTTGTCATTTAACGTTCGCTTGAATTGTTAAATATGGGAAAGTTATTCGTAAATTACAGATTACGATATGTCGAAAGCGGCACGGCGCTTTACTGAATTCCTTTGCTGATCCTTGACCCAATATCTGAAACGTTTTATTGAAAACGATAAAATTGTTAAACAATATTTAAATCGTCGATTGAGACAATTTTCAACCCGTAAACATTGTATAATTTGAGTGACACGGTTTTGCATATAATTTTCGCCACAATGCTGAAAAATAAAATAATTTTTGGATTTTCTATGTTTATGAAATATTGTTTTAAACCATTTTTTAATCATGATTAAACATTTCAAATACTTTGAATTTAAAATGAAATCAAACAAATAATCTTTTTTTATAAATTAATATTTTAAACATGTTTACATCTTATTATAGATTAAAATATGATTAAACCGTCTAGATAAATTGTTACTAAATCTTCAATCGGGTTACTTCACCCTTTTTTTTTTTTTTTTTATAAATACGAACTTAAAAAAATCATTCCAATTGCATGGTCTTTTGTTTGTTTTTGTCCTCTCGAATGATGCTTTTTTTCTATTCTAAGTCAAAAAAGCCAAGCATGTAGTATAATCGTACAAGACATTGCGTGCCGCAAGGTCATCGGCGACTGCGATCGCGTGTGCCTGTGCGAAGAACGGGAGCCGACGGTGGCTCCCTCCGCGGAATAATCGCTCGGATTTATGGTAGATGGACACCGATGAAATCGAGAGCAGCTCCCGTTCTCGTTGCCGGCATTCTCAAACGCACGTGATACACCATTTAGCGTTAATTTAATGATAAACATGACGCTACCAGGCGCCCCCGATCAAGAGCCTTAAACGCATTCGCGGAAGGACGCTGTGTCCCGCGGGAACATTTCACTCATGCCATCAAAATGTGGCGACTAGTCATGTGATACATTGTGGGAACGATCCGTCTTCGAAAATTTACATTTTTCACCGGAACCCCATCCTTTTTTTTGAACTTGGAACTAGGGAGGGAGAAGAACTTTTTTTTTTTTTGATAATTGCGATTTCGCATATCTCACTTTTTCCCAATCTTTTCAGTATAAAAACTTTCGGACAGGTCACGTAGTTTCGTAGTTTTTTCAGAACCAACTTGCGAAACGAGAAGTTTTTAGACATTTTTTTTTGTTTAGTACGAATAAAATTGTGGATCAAAAAGCATCTGCGTACAAAAAAGATATTTTTTTTAAGTTGATGTATTAAATTGCGCACAAATTGGCGCGTTGATTTTGTTCGTTTGACTGGGCCTCGGCTTGAATGGATCTTTTGATCGGGACTAAACACACCCGATGGGATGCAGTTGCTGAACACAGGTTTTGGCGACGAGTTGAAAAGTAATGAAAGTATATTTCGTTGGCCACACACGGTATTACAATGTTGGCAGTTTCTTTCCACGTACGCGCCGATGCGAGTTGGTCTCTTTTTGTTGTTGTTGGTGCGTCGCGCTCTGCATGCAACCAATCAGAGAATTTGCATGCGATGTGGTCATGCGGAAGGCTGATCCATTCCCGCGGCTATTCTTCTCCCGCCGCATATGCCGTACTGCAGGAAATCGTGATTAATTCTAAAGCCAACAATGTCGATCGAATATCGCCTCGATCCTTTTTCTTGCGTGCTTACACAAAAACTCTTTCATTTCGTTTTTTTTTTTTTCACCGTCTCAGTTTTTTTCGACACCTAAAAAATATATTAAATTGTTCTGCTTTATTTTGTTTCACTTTTTTTTCGTTCAGGATTTCAACGATAAATCTTTAAATCTCATACAAAGACCAGTGTTTATGATTTTTTTATGTTACAATTTAAAGATGATGAGAAAAAAAAAATGAAATTGTCCGTATCTAATTTTGTCATGTTCTTTTTTTTTGAAAATAAAAAGAACGAATTAAGTTTGCCGGGAAATTTGTGTTTTCTCTTTTATGGTCACTTGAGGGGGTCGAATTGTGACAGTATGAGTCAACCGAAACTCAACAGGATGAAGATTCCTGGTACTTAACGAGGAGGCTTTTCAGAAATTTGACCTAACGATTATGACACGAAATTAGCAATGGCAATCATGGGGGGCTTTTTATCCTGAACAGAAACGGTTTGCATTTTTGTTGTTGTTCCCATCATCTCTCGTCTGCTCTACAGATCTTGGCAGGGCATCAGAAAGTCGTCTGTTTTGACACTTTGAGAATCGAGAACAAGGTCTTGAAGAATAGTTTTGTATCAATATTGAATTGAATCTGGTGAATTAAAAACAATTGAAACAAAAAAATGGGGTTTCAAAGTTAAAGGAAAAGTTACTTTTTTAGTATTATTTTTTTATTTAATGATTTAATGATTCAAGTGAAAAAAAATCGACCGATTTTTCAAATGTCGAACAATTGAAATTTGAAATAAAACTATAAGCGAAAGTGTACACTCATGTGGCCGACAGATGCTTGCATGCTGTTTTAGCTTTGGCATCAAAACAATCACGTGATTTCAAGAGGACGAAGAAACACCCAAAGGTCCGGGTTCCCTACGAATCTTTCCGATTGTCATTTGTCTTGAGGACAAATGTCATTTTGATCTGATCAGTAATCCTTGGAAAACAACGAGTCGATCATTGTGTTGTTCCAAAAACGTCTTCCCAAATCTGTTGCACACATTTAAACCGAGCCTAAACATATTTTTATGTTTTTTCGAACGTGATCGTCCAGGAGAACGATGATTTTCATTTTGATTGATGATTTTATTTATTCAAGGGTCGATACAGTTAAAAATACACAACCTTTTTTTTTTCCTTCTTTTTTTTTTTTTTTTACAAATGTTCAACTTTAAAATAGATTTTTAAGATGAATATCAAAATGAGATACTAAATATGTTGTTCGCAGATGATATCTTTATGTATTCGACAAATGCACTTGCAATTTATGTTTACGTGATTTACAAATAAATGTCAATTTATTCAATTTTTTTATTCGATTGTTTTTTAAATTTAACCAACATTATATTTTGATGCTAAATCGTTTGTACATCTCAGTGTTTCATGATTTCATACGATTCTGACAATTTTCACTTATCGCTATAGAGCCCAGCTTAATTTTGACATCCACGAAAAAATTAACATAATGCCATAATAGTCATAAATCGTTGTGCACTCCTCAAGATGAAATATCGTTCTCAATTTCTTGAGCGCAAAATTTGCGACTTAACGATCGAATCTGAGCGAGACAACGATGGTTCGAAGGTGTCAACACTTTGCCGACACTCATCTCGTAAATCTCGCGCGAAAATCCAGAGGGATTCGCGCTCCGTGTGATTTACGCGCACGCATAACGTGCCCCGATTTTGACAATTTTCACTCGTCAATCACAATTCGAGTTACAATTTAAACAATTCCATAAACTCGTCAAATTAATAAACGCACAAAACAACCTAGATACATAACCATACATACTTTCATATTTGTTTCTAATATGCCTTTTTGATCCAATTTTAAAATTGAATCCAAAAAAACTTGTTTCATGATGTTGTAAAAATGTTTCGATAAGATAAAGTCCGCATTGAAGAATCAAACAAAAAGAAAAAGATGAATTGAAAATTTAGGTCTACAAATTTACGATTGCGGATTAATTTCAAGGCGATGGATTAAGCTGAGCGATAAAAAGTGATTATGCAAGCGACACCGCATTGTTTTGCACTGTCCGAGCGTGCAGAGTTGCACTAATGCGCCTGGTAATTGATTTATCAACCGATATCGATTTCGCCAGCTGGGTTAACGGTCGCCAAAAAAAAAAAAAAAAAAAAAAAAAAAAAAAAAAAAAAAAAAAAAAAAAAAAAAAAAAAAAAAAAAAAAAAAAAAAAAAAAAAAAAAAACAAACAAACATATTGATTCAAAGTGGGGTTGAAAAGTGATTTTTTTTAACGCTGGAGAGGGGCCTCAAGGATAAATTGGCAGCGTTGACATTTCGTTTTTGGAATGAAAAATCACCTCGGGTTTTCGCAAGGGTAAAAAATGGTTACGCGCGCAGGATCAAGATCCGATTCTTCGGAGTTATTCGACGCGCTGTTTCTCTAAAAGTGTGACGGACAGCTGGCCGTCATTAAAACCCCATTAGCAAGGTGCTCCCCTCTCTGTCTCTTTCTCGCGAGTTATACATACTCCGTGCACAAGTTTCTAACAATATCTTTGCCACCACCCACGCTATTAATGTTATAACACGCGCGCCACCGTCGCATATTTTCATATCACGGATCAACGTCTAATTTATTTTCATTAACTTTATTCAAAGTTCAATTTGTTTCATCAAACCCTCAACTTCATTGAAAAAAAACGAAAAAACAAATAAACAAACTCAATCGCAACTTTTTTTTTCCTCTAAATTGAAAATAATTTTGAATAAAGTTATGCCTTGATTTTTCAAATTGTTCTGATTAATTATTTATGGTTCAATTGTCTCATTGATTTATGATGCAAATGAATTGAAGAAAAAAAGGAGAAAAAAAATTTGTGGAGAAAATGATAATGAATGTGCGGACAAGCTTTCGAAAAGTTTGTCTGCGTTGGATCTCGGGACAACCGTATGTCAGAGTGATCTCGCAGAGTTGGAGGAATGCGCGACGTCTGGTGCGTGTTGTGTGTCCCCTCTCAGTTGACTGTCACCGGGCGCGTCTAAACTGCAGCCGCGCTTTTTGCCATCATTTATTCTCGCGATAGTCGGCGGCATAACACGACCCCGCGCAACACCAATAAAATCCCAAAAAGAAAGACGAACATCGCGGCGCTATGTTGTACCGAAATAACATTGCGCGATTCGACGCCGCGATGCATCGCCAATGACATTTTGTTTTCGAGTTTAATGACATCGCGTGGATGATTGATGCGCCCGAACATTTAGCCCGTCGCATTATTTCATCTGAGCCCCCTCCCCCCCCTCATTTTTTTGTTTTTTTTCCCCCTCATTTTTTTATTCAAATTCTTCAGCAAAGTTAACACCGGGACATAAAAATATGAATGAAACTAAACTGCAATGTTTGAAAGTATTTTTTTATTGTTTATTCATGAACAAAGTTCGCGTAAAAAAGTTCGAATACATTTGTGTGACATTATTTTTAATTCTGAAATGGGATGTTGATTTTTGGTACATTTATTTTGTCAGACGGAAAGGAAGAAGATAAAAAAAATGTGGATTGATAAAAATGATGTTGTGACAGTGGTTTTTGGTCGGAGTGAATCGCGTGGGCGGCGAATCTATTTTCAAACCAAAACGATTCATTTGTCAAAATAGTGTCAGGTGATCGTCGTGTCTTGTTTTTCAAGAGTGGCTCTCGTCTTGTGTGCCCGCGAGACAGACGTTTGATCGCGCGCGGACATCAAGAACTTTGCAGGGACATTAAAAGTATGTGTGTCATATCGGCGTTTATACTCCTCTTCGCGCAAACGAAATGTTCCTTCTCAAAGTTTACGATTTTCAAACACTCCAAACATAACATCGCATTCTCTCGTGACCACAAAGTAGAGCCTCTTATGAAACCGAATAAATCTCAACTTTTTTTTATTAAAATCAATTTAAAATATATTCCACCTTGTTGTTGTTTTTTATTTTCTTTGTTTTTTTTTTTTTTTTTTTTTTTTTGAATTTGATTTGGTTACATAAAAAACAAGTGATCATAAATGTCTGAGGAGGAAAAATTGAAGAACGATTATTATTGATCCTGTTTATTGTTTGCGCTGAGGACAATGGATTGATGCGAGATCGATGCAACACCGAAGGCCCATCGATAAAACGTCGTTTACGACAAACGCTGAATTTATATCTGCCAGCACGGGGTCGTGTCGGTATCGATCACCGTGCTCTCTAATGGGATCGCATATTCGGCCAATCTCTCAATCTAAATCGACCGAGCGATATCGATTCCCGAGCCATTTCCCATACCCCTCCTTTTTTTTTGCAACCTCTCAATTGATCTCAGACTGTCGCGATCCTTGCGCCCTCTCGTGGGAACCCCGCGGGGTACCAGGCATTGCGAATTCTTCACCTATAATTTCTAAAATTCATAATTGTACAAAAAAAGTTAATCTCAAAGCAAAACTAAAAAAAAACTCAAAAGTTAAATGCAAGGATTAAAAAAAACGAATACAATAAATAAATTTAAAAGTTATATAAAAAGTATAAAGTAAGAAATAATAATGATTTAAATGTTGTTTCATTCTTTTTTTGTCGATTTGATTGAAGCTGGGCGTTTGTTTGTTCAATCAAAGTTCGTCGAATGTCGTTTCCATTCAAATCAAAGCGTTGACGCAACCGATTTATTTTAATTTGCCTCGGTGCGGTCTTGGTAGTGTGCATCGATGAAGCAAATAAACAGAGCACTACACGACGCCTATTTGTGAATGTCCGTTCAAGACGATCGAAGCGAAAGAAAGAAAAAAAAATCTGAGAGAACAGACAAGGTGGGATTTGCTTCTCCAAGCTGATGGGCAAACATTATTCTGTAACCCCTCTCCGGTCTTTCATCGAGTCACTTATTTCTCTATCACAAATGATATTGAATCTGAAGAAAATAATAAAAAAGTGCAGCTTGGCTGGTGACCTCTGTGGAGTCTATTAATTATGGGATCATTATCAACAATAATGTCGGGATGGATGAATGGGACGTGTTCGACCCCCTTCTGTGCACTATGGGGTACCTGGTACTTTGTCTTGTAGACACCCAGAGTTCATCAGTGGTCTATAAATGTGCAATATTTTTCGTCCAACTAAAATCAAGCCACATTTTAATTCTTAAGTGTTGTCCTTAACTTGTTGGTCATTTTCAAACTGTCCCTCTTTTTTTAATTGAATTAAAATTTGAAGCATAATTGTCATCAGTAAAGAAAGTTTTCTTTTGTATAAACAATTTTTTGTATGAAAATTTTAATGACAAAATTAATTTTTCAAGTCTGATGATAAAATGCTTCAAGATAATATAAAATTAGCTGACGATAAACAAAATTGAGTGATTAAAAAATGCTTTTACATAATTTGTTTTCGAATAAAAAAAAAAAAAAAAAAAGAGAACAAACAAAAAAATTGTCCGTTCGAATAATGCTCAACCCATTATTTTTCTTCCAATTAAAAGGACCCGGCTTAATATCAATATTTGAGTCGCACTCTTGTTTAGATAGATGTCTTTCGGCGCGGGTCAATATTGTCATACGTGCCAAGCCGAAGACTTCAAAATCCACTCAAAAATCCGGTCCCAAAAATGTTTCAAGAAAAATATGAAACAAAAAATTGATGAATATAAAAATCGTGGATCAATCGTTGCGCGAAGTTACGCAATGATGAAAGTAATGGCATTTTTATTTTATATTCGAATTTAACTGCGTTCAACCAGGCTGATAACAAATTTTACAATTTAATTGACGCTCTCAAGGTTGTTGGCAAGCGCGATGTCGTAAACTCGTGGATTAGTCTGGCGCGAATGATTTTTTTTTTTTTTTTTTTTTTTTTTTTTTTTTTTTGATTTTAGCGTTGATGTAGTTTAAAATGATTTGTTTGAAACTGGCTTTTTTTGGTATCACTAAATAACTTGTTGATATATTTTGATTGCAGAGTCATCAGGATGAGGAGCTTTCAGATCCGGATCTACAGGATGAGGAAAGTGGTGAGGAACTGCCACAACAACCACTTCAGGGCTCTAATCACAACTCACATGACACGTCAAACAATTCCACTGGTGGACCCATGGCGTTCAAGAACTTTATCAATCCACATCTCTTAGCCAAATTTAAAATGGATGTAAGTGAAAAAGTAATTTATTGGGGCAAGTGTGACACTCAAATAACGTTGCTATTTAAACAATAATCAAATTCAGTTTCGTCATTTCTGTCACATTCACCCCACCTGTCATAATTACCCCACCTGTTCGAAATTCTTGAAACATTGGTCACAAAATTGTGAGTTGAAAATGTTTTTAAAAAAATGTTCTTCTTTTGATTGTAGCCGGAAGGATTCAATTCAGAAATGCTGTCGAACCAGGACGCACTGCAGGCAATACAAGCGGCGATGGGCAACCCGGCGTTCATGCCTTTTCCGTTTACACCACCGACGGCGTACATGCATCATACCCTGTCACAGCAACAGCAGCAGCACCACCCGCCGAACAGTCACACGCCATCCGGTAACAACGGTGGTCCAGCTAATAACAATTCTTCCACCGGTGGCTCCGGCAACGCCAGGATCTCGTCCGCGAGTTCACATTCCAGTGAGTCCTCGCAGGGTAGTGCTCGAAACGGCATTGACAATCCACGCGACAACTCAGCCAGCAACAACAATTCACAAAACAACGGTGGCCCTGGCGGCAACGCGCACCAGCAGCAGACCAGCTGGAGCTTCGAGGAGCAGTTTAAACAGGTGCGCAGCAGAGACAATTTTTTTTCGATGCTTATATTGAGGAACAATTTTTTAATGTACGCGAACAAAAATTGGTCGGCCAAAATTTGGAAGAAGAATATATTTGAATGGACAGGTGTGTGGACAGGCTTAACATAAGCATAAAAACATTGTAGGATTTGCGATTATGGAAGATGCCCCGACACGCACAATAACAATCTGGGTACCCATTGTTGCGCTCTCATTGTCTTCGCGTCTGACAAAACATCGACGCTTTCTTAGCTCGCAGAGGTTCCTCGAAATTAGCGCCCAACTTTGCGATAAACGAGAGAAAGGGAGGGGCAAGGTGTTGCTCTAATTTCCAGGATGTTAGGTGGTTCCGAGCTTCGTGGCTGGTTTGGCAAAAGGACTCACCTCTCGACTAACAATAGGTCAGATCTCAAGATTCGAGGTTTTTGACGATTGCCAAAGTGAGCCCTCCCTTTTTTATATCATTCTTGTGTTTTCTTTTTCCTTCGACCTCTCCAAATTGGTCGTGTTTTTGTTACGATTAGAGAAATTGCAATTGGATATAAAACAGTTGATGAAACGATCCATGAAAACTGTCATTACTTTTCTGCGCCAGGTTGGATGATTGCGTATCATTAAACGCGTCTATCTCTTGCTCTTCGCAGAAGCCATTGCGGTAACAGGATAGGGTTAGTCTTCGAGCTGTAAAACTGCATTCGGTCTTGAACTTTATGACTTCCAAATTTTGTTGCAAACAATTGAAATATTAAAATTGATTGGAACAATTTGGAATAATTAGTCGATTCAAATTGATTTGAACGTTTCAAAAATATTTTCAAAAAGAAATACAAAGGCAATTAAAAACTTTGGGAAAAACCGGTGGGATCTAAAGGTGCACATTATTCTTTTTGAATGTTAATATTTTGTCAGTGTGAATTATATGCCGTCTCTTTTTATTATTTTAATTTCAAGGTAAGCCGTTTGCATCGCAGTTAAGGACTAATTAAAGCGCGCTCACACCCATTGGAGAATGCAAACTATCTTTTCTTCATCGGCGCAATTGTACAAAGCGACAAACGGAGATGAGGCCAGCATTTGCGCCCAGTAATTACCGCAGCTGCGTAAACCAGAGACACGCCACTCGTGCGAGCGCTCAACAACGCTCCCCGCCGACACTCTCGTACGAGCTGGTCGCGCAAAAAAGGGTTGGCCCGACAACTTACTTAACCGATCGTCTATTCGACTTGAATGCTCGATTTAATTACAATCGAATGAGGATGAGCTTTCGGGCCCCGATTCCCCGGCCTTGGGTTAATTATCATTTTTGCACGGCATAACGAGCCCGCCGCTCTTGTTAAGCCCTTCGCTCTCCTTTTCCTCCTTTTTGTTATCCTCTTTTCTTTTTTGGCCAACCGTTTTTTCGGTTTTTTGCAAAGTGGGTGCGGTGTTGGATTACCATTTAAATTGTCCCGCACATTTTTATAGCCTCGAGCCTAATTCTGTTGTTAAACTTTATTTTAAGATTTCCTTTTCTCCTGTTTTTATTCACTATTCATTTATCAACTACAATCTTTTTTGTTTTAATTTTGTTTTCTAATCAGTTCAAGTTACTTCTCTGTTTTGAAACATTGGTGCCTGTCATTTGGATGTTGTGTGTACTCAGTGGGACGAATGAACAACTTTCGGACAGGATGTTTTAATAGTGGCTCGTCGTCGAGAACAAGTGATTTGCTTATCGGGGGACCATCAACCCCAGTGCAAATTATTACGTCATGGCTGATTAGATCTGCTAGGCCCTTTCCACTGGGGTGCAATCGCTTAAGAAAATTGATTTCCAGTAATTACACATGGCAATTCAGCACGGATGAATTTCTTTCAATGTATCTTCCCTCTCGAGCCAAACAAAAAACTTATATATATATATATATATATATATATATATATAT
>JAQQRF010001441.1:0-12940 GCA_030523145.1 Trissolcus brochymenae | reverse complement strand
CTTTCATCATTGTTAAGAAAAAAATTAATTGTTATTATAATTGACTTATGAAGATAACAAATGATATTATGAATCGATATAAAATACAAAATTATATCCGAAATAATTGATGATTACAATCTCACAACAGATAAAACAGCTTCTGTTTAACAAAATGAAATCGAATGATCAGATCATATAGAACACTCACAGAACATAGTAAACAAACTTATAAAATAAACGGCAATATTGATAATTTATAATATAGATCATTGCAAGAAACATAGAAATATCTGATTGAATGAAATCACTTTCTGAGTTGGTTATGGATATACGTTTTAATTTGAGGCAAAGTATATTTTCCATAGAGTTCGGGATATTTTTCTTTTAAGGCTGACAATTCCGAACTTTTTGGTAAGGCCTTTCGTTCTATATTAGCCTTGAATTTTTTCAATAATTTTTCCTTTGCTTTTGGATTCCATCTTGTGCGTTTGACCTTATTCGTTTCACTCAGTGATCTGATGTGGCTCTGATTAGTGTTAGTACTTTTTTTTTTGATTGAGTGATTTGTCGTGATTTTATAGTTTCGCTGCTTCTTTCCATTCTTTTGTCCTGAGATTCTTTAGCCAGCGATTGGCTTTCCAGTTGATCTTCGGAAATTTCTTCGCTCTTCTCAGACGACTCTGTTTCATCTTCCTGAGTCTGGTTTTTTTGGGTACCTTGCATACCATTGACATTTTCGTTTCTTTCCTTTCTACTTGAAAACAATGAATCAATAATATTATCCTGGAACTTAACGCTATCTCCATTGCAAGAATCCTCGTTATCTTCTTCTATTTCAGATAAATGCTCCTCATTTTCAGATTCTTCCCCCCCCTTCGTCGTCCCCTCCTTGAATGGTTTGAAAAATTTTTGTCATTACTTCAACGTCTTTCGCTGCAGATGGTTGTCTGTAATATTCTTTGTGAATATTCACATTATGACCCATGTAGTCAGCGAGACGTTCGACTTCATTCGGTTGTAAGTTCAATGATATGCACTTTGTAGCAATATCCTTCCGTAGAATTGTTCCTCTGAGAGTTTCTGGTCTCTGAGCTCCACATTCTTTTGAAAAAGCTCGCAGAAGGCTGCAAGCTCTCAGGTGGCGAATTTTGACTTTCTCAGTACTTGGCAACCCGAATATAAAACAATTTTCTTTTGGCACTTCTAGCTTCTCTCGGTATTTGAGTAACAACTCTAGAGCTTTTTCCATTTCTATCGTTACGACCACAGGTACCGTTCTACCAAGCTCACCTCTAATTCTAAAATGTTTGTATTGTTTTAGTGCGATTTTACCTTCTATAGACAGTTGATTCAACATTTCTGCTTCTGTAAAATTGTCAACTGACACTCTTTGCTCAAATTCTTGTATTGTTATTCTCTCTGTCTCGCCAGCTCTTCTTCTATTGTAACATTGTACTAATGTTAATACATAACCCGCTAATTTGACCCATGTTTGATAAGAAAACTAACGTTCTAATTCTGAAGAAAATTCTATAATTTTCTTCGTCAAGAAATTGTAAAGCACTTTAACGTCTTCAGTCGAGGGAAGTTCCACTGGTTTCATTTTTTGTCGTACCTGTTGCTGCTCATGTGCTTTTTTATTAATCATCATTGAAAAATCTGTTTTCAATAGCAGCAAAAAGTTCTCAGCAAGTCTGATTCTCTTGATTATCGTCTTTAATACATTCATTAATGTAAATATCTCCTACACATTTCATTAATGTAGCAGCATTAAGTGCTGTCGTTGGTGCTCCGTAGACTTCTGTTTTGTCATCGTACTTTCCTACAACCTGAATTGCTTTTATAAAATCATTATAAAATATAGGTTTGAATATTGTCGCCAAATCCGTGACCATCGGTTGAATTTTTTTCATAGCAATCAAAATTCGTCCTAATACACGTATTCGAGCTCGTATCATTGCCTCATCCTGCACTTTCGTGTATTTGATGCTCATTTTGTTGGCGTATATTATAACTAATCGATCGAACGCAACAATCAATGCTGGTTCATCATCTCTCAACTGTGGAAATATTTTGTTTCTCACTTTATTACTAGCTATTTCGTGAATTTGTGATTTAAGTTGTTTGTTTATTGCTTTATTAGGTCTGCCATAGAGAGAATTTCCCAAACAAACGCGTCTATGGTGTCGTAAATTTGTTAGCGAATAGGTCCCACGACAGCTAGGACAAAAAGCAAAATCTTTTGCAGTTCGTTGAAGTTGACTGTTTGGTCGTCTGACGGGTATGATGAATCCTTTATTGAGTGCTGGATCTCTATTGAAGGCCATATCACCTTTATTTCTTATCGCGCTGAAAGCTTCTTCTCTTTTTTTGCGATTTTCTTTGTTCTTAGGAATAAATATAAATTTTTTGACATCTTTTTCGTCTTTATGTTTATTCTCTAGATGCCTAGCAAATTTTTTTTGTAATGTTTTGCAGTATATACAAAAATGTTGTTTGCTGTGAGTAATTTTTCCTTGGGAAGTCGGTACATGTAAATTCACATCGTTTAATCCTCTTGTACCTTCTGGTAAAGTTTGAATTTTCCCGTTTTCGTCTGAATCCAATGTTTTGTCTTTTTTTTCTAAAGATCGAATCTTTCCATCATCACTTGAAGAACTACTGGCAATTTTATCTGGAATGAATTCTGGGTCCATTGATGAACCAACGGACTCCTCTTCTGAAGACGATAAACAATTTTCATTCTCTATTCTCGTAACGGTAGCATTTCGAGCAGATACAGTTTTCCGAGGTCGCAAATTACAGCTGCGAAGAACGGATGCATTACATGGTAGTTCTGTAAGTAGAGATCAACAAGTATTAGAATAAAAAAAAATGAGAAAAATATAATTTGACACCTACAAAAACGAAACATTGTAAACTCAAGAAAACTTCCATTCAAAAACACATGTGAATTCATAGACATATAGACTTGTCTGGGTACAAGGAATATTAGACCTATAAATTAAATCTTATAGATTCTGATGTCAAATATTCAGTTTAAATCTGGATGTAACAGTACGCATCGTTATAACGTAAAACTTATTTATGTTATAAATTTTTTTATAAACTAGAATCACATTCATGAAAATACAAAGAAGCCTTTGAATACCAATCAATTGAACATTTATGATTTGTGCGATTTGAAATATTTGTACAAGTTAACAAGGTTGGATAATATCAAAAAAATTAAAACAGAATAATAATATGTTTACATTTTACAGTAAAATGAAATGAGATGAAAATTTTCCAGAACTGCAGATTAAATGAAGTACAACTATTTCGATCAGATTAATGATCCTTTGATTATCCTTTAATGAAAAACTTCTAACTTCTAACTAACAATTAAGAATTCCCTCTGAATGAACTGTTAGTCTTGATGACACATTTTGTACCTAATACTGTTTTAGAGACAATAATGACAGTTTTATTTTTGACAACAATGTTAAACACTAATTCCAAAAAAAAAAAAAATAAACTGAAAATTAAATTTTAAGAACGGGGAATATATACAAAAAGTATATTTTAAATAAATAAAATTTTGTTCCTATTGTTTAATGACAGTTCCTCAAAAATCTAAGTTTGAAAGTTGTTTCAAGGACATGTCCCTAAAACCTTATCTTTGTGTAATAAAAAGTTCCAACAGTGTTATATACTAACTATGAAAAAAAAACTGAACATTTTTTTTTCATGGTTGGCATTTTTTTCATGTTTATATTATTTTATTTCTTATTTCCCAAAAAAAAAGATTTCAAAAAATTAAAGTTTAATGATTGTTTTAAGGACAGGTCCCTGGAACCCCATCTTTATACAATCAAAAAACTATCTATTCTAGAGGCATTTCAATGAGGATGTGAGTCTAGTTTGAGATAAATAAATATGACATCCCAACTGAATACAGAAAAATTGAGTAAACAAGGTTCTACGATCAACTTACATAGGCAGAGATTGTTTATTAGAATTTATGTCCGTGCTACTTATTTAATTTTAAACACTGATTGAACTATTATTCCATAAACGTTTATAATCTCAAATTATCATTAATAGTTACGCTTAGAAAATTTTTATCAAAGTTGTTAGTCATCGAAATTAAAATTAAAAGTTCTTACAGAATCTAGTGAGTTTTTAGACAAAAAATTTGTTATTAAAAAATTTTAAGTTTGGGAATAGCCAAATAAAAGAATTAGCTCTCAGCTTATCTAGTAGCTATTGCTTGATCATACTTTTAATAGTATTTAAAAGTTTAGTATATCATACCAGAGAATTATTCATATTATTATTTATAATATATGAATATGAATGTTTGTTTCATTTGATTTTTAGATTTCATTATTTAAAAGATAAATAAATTTGTTTTAAACTTGTTTTAGATTTGTTTCATGTTTAAAATCTGAATTATATTAATTTGAAAAAAAAATTTTTAACGGAAAATCAAAAGTTACCTGCTTGATTAGTTTCGATAGGTGATCCATAAATTATAGAAGAATTTGGACAGGAAATTGTCACTCTATCCGAATCTGGATCCAGAGTTGGCTCATCATCATGTTTTAATGTAGAAGTGAAAATACTTGAATGATACTCTGTTTTAACATTGAACGTTTCTTCAGAATTTTTCTTCTCTTGAATGTTGTTTTTATTAACTTCAAATTCAGATGGTGCGTTAGATGAGTTCTTGTTTGTTGGAGGAATAGTTATTTTTATTTTCTCAGAAATCTCAATATCGCTGATAATTTTAATACCCTTTGATGTTTTGGGTGTATTATATCCGAAAGGATATATGTTTTTCTCCAGTTCAGCATCGTCAAGTTGTGGTTTTTCTTGTTTTGCACCTTTTGTAAACAGAAATTATATTACTTGTTAACTATTGCACTGAACGTTTTACGCTTGGCTAATATATAATCAAATACATTCATAGATATTGACGTCTACAGCAAAAACAATTATGCGATTATGCATTTTTTTTAATTCTATCATGTAGGATTAAGTAGTCAATACGTATGTACATATTATACGCATACAAATTCTTATAATGAATCAATGAAGTTTTTATTCAAAGTTACCTTGTGTTTCTTGTATTCTCTTTTTATTTTTGTCAGAACTATCTAACGGCTTTGAGACTGCAGGTATCAAGAGATTTTTTTTGTTTACTTATCATACAATTTTTCGATTTTTTCGAATAACCTACAGAAATTATTTCTTTTTATAATAATTTTGTTTATGTAACCAGAATTTCGTGTAAACAAGTTATATCCAACATAACCAATTACGCAATTTTTTCTTGTTAAACATACCTGCTGATAATACTTTACGGATTTTAGATGATGATATGATATATCCTTCATCACTTGAGACTGAATCATCACTGAATTGATCATAAACGTCGCATGTTGTTTTTTGTTCTTGGATTCCTTCAACTTTTTGATTCTGAATGTCAATCATATGTTCAATATCATCCGAATTAATCTTTCTCGTTCCATTTAATAAATGTTGATTGTTAATCGACGCTTCTTCTGTACTTGTTTCAGTGATTATACCGACGCTCATATGTTCTATACACCTCTCTTCTTCAGTTGTTTCAGGGACTTCCCAACTGTCAATTTTGTCTAATACAGGTGAAACATCCGTCGATTCTACATGATGATCTAGAAAACACAAAGAAACAATTAATTTATTTGTTATAGCAATCAAAAAAGAAACCAAATTTCAATTTTTGCAAATGATTGCAATGAATCCAATCATTGAAATTGAAAAATGTACTCACTTATTGTGTCGATTGAAATTTCTTCACTTTTAGGAACAAATTCTTGTTCAAATTGATCCTCACGTTGTTTTGAAGATTTGGTTTCATGTCCAAGAGTAGATGTTGTTTTCACATCCAAATTTTCCAGATGACCTGATCCATTTTCTCCTTTTTCGTGTAGTGCAAACGCAGTACATTTAGTTAAACTATCGCTCTCTGCTGTCATGTGACAAGTTCTCTCAATTCCTGAAATATAGTTTATAATGAATAAAATGAATGTAAATGACCTGTTCACAAAGTGATATGATCTGAATACCAGTAAATTTATGAAAACATTTAGACTATAACACTCAGAAATTGTGTACAATAATGAAAAAAAATCAATTATTGATCTGTTCAATTAAAAAAATATTCTATTTACCTGTTATATTTGTTATGGTTGATTCATTGGTACAAGGCATGATTTTGACTGGTTCGCACTTAGTATGTTCTTTGACTTGTTCTTCAGGTTCGACTTCTTTTCTGATTTGGGAAAGACCATTTGCATCAGGGGTTACCAGAGAAGAAAGTCCCTTTTCTAGGACTTTTTCTTGTTCTTTTTGCTGCACAGATGCTGAAGCTTTAGGAGAATCGCCACTATTTGTTTGCGGTTTATGGATCCCTAAAATTCAAATATAATCATTAGTATTTATAAGATCGAGTATCAAATATTCATACATAATTTTTTTTGCAGTAACGTAGAAATATCAAAGAAAAATAATAATGATACCGATCCGCGCACCAGCAAACATGACAAACTTTTATTATTCATTACGTTAATTTCAGGAAAATTAATGACATTAGTGTAGTGAATAAAAATCAAAATTGTATTTCTAAATAGAATATCCTAATGAAGTAGTGCAATAAATAAACAAAGTTTCATTACCAACAGACACTTTTCGTTTTTTGAGTACTTTGTTAGTTCTTAGCGACTCCAGGCGGTGTAAACGAACTCGAGGCTTCATTGTCCAATTATCGATATGATCTAATAATCAAATAAATTAAATAATGAATATTATTGTTTTAATGATATTAAATGATTATTCAATTGCTTTAATTTAAAAATTATCTCGTTTAATTAATAAATGGAAATAAATTTACATACCAGATAATGGTCCACTCGTCTCACTTGATAGATCAGCCTCATAACTGTCTGATATTATTTTGTTTTCTTTTCCTTTTGAGGTATGTGAGTTGTGGTAATAAAGCGCTGTTTTTCTTTTTAACTGGTAGAAAAAAGATAATATTTATTACTGATTTATTTCAATCTGTTTCTTTGTTCAAATTCTTTCATTTGTTTTTTAACTCAGCTCATTCGGAACCAAAACTTACCGTCTGAATTTTTCTTGTTTGAAAGCCATGGGAAGTTCTTCATATTTTGTTGATTGCGATCCCCATAATCGTATAACAGCTCTTCACCTGGTTTCAAATCTCGTTTTGCAAAAAAGACGATGTACGGCCTATCATTGACACTGATAACTTTTGACTTGAGGTTGCCTTCTAAATGATGATTTATTAAACGTCCGAAATTGTTCCTGATCCGCAATGTTGCATCGATACTGAAATAAAAAATGTAAACATTATTTTTTCAGAAATGTTGTTTTCTAAGTAAAGATTAATTATTTCTAATCATGATAAACTGAAATTTCGATTTAAGATTTTGTGTTTCTAATAGTACACGAAATAAAATTTGTATGAAAAGTAAACTTACCAGTATGTCTTATCATTCTGCTTAAACCAGTACATGAAACTCCCTTTGTTTTTGTCTTTTGAATACAGACTTTCTCTTTTCTTGGCGGTTTCATTGTCAATAAAATCGCCATTGTAGACAGCAACAAAATCTCCTTTTTCAAAGGATTTCGTTGCAACAACTCCTCGTCCTTTATCCGGGAACGTTTTAACCTTGAAACATAAATAATAATTATAAGTTATATGATGCGGAACAAAAAAAACCAATTGTAAAAAAAAGTCTATATAAATATTGTTAGAATTTACTTTCAAAAAAAAACATTCCAAGAAGTGCTGTTTACAAAACAGTTTTGGTTTACTACGTATAACAAAATGTTAAATATATTTTGTAAACATTAATGAATACAATATTCTGAATACAGTCATAGATTATCATCTTTGAGTTTGAGAAATAATGTTAATATGTTAAACTTACTTTCAGGCCATCCTGACAATTCTCAAGAATTTTTTCAGTTAAATTTTGGTTTGCCTGTGTTTTTTTTCGTGACGCCATGTTTTAAGAATTTGCTACAAACAAACGCATAAATTAAGAATAGAAATCAATTAAGAAAACAGTTCATCTTCAAAATTGTTAAATTAGATACAATTCTTCACGTAGATTTTCATTAACCAGAATATAAAACTTTAAATATACAGAAATTTAAGTTGCACTTACACATTCCAAAACGAGTCCGAAGTGTATTATTCGAAGGTCGAGTTCGATTTGATCGTGTTTGAAATAGTCGAACATAAATTACGCAGGACGAAGATAGACAATAACACATTACGCTAATCCGAATCCGTCGGTAATGTCGATAATTATTTACTGACATGAATTTAAACGTTTTCTTTTTGAATTTTAATGCAAGTGACTGTTTTTTTATGATTTGCAATATAAATTCAATTGTTACATACATGCAATATTTTTAAAAATTAGTCTAAATCTTTGCGTAAAAAAACAATCAGCCGAACTAATAGCTTTTTAAAAATAAAACTTTGAGAACGACGTATAACATACAGCACATTATTTTTGGTCTCTTCATAAAAGATTCTATAAATTAATTAAGATGTATTTGAATATATTGCCTACATAGATTACGCCAAAAATGATAACGTGATGGATAAAAATTGATATGCAAAAAATAAAAACATAAATTGAATTAAACGACATCATCCTATGACAAAAATAAATTTAAAAATTAGATATTCGATTTAAATGAATTTTAATTTAAATAATGAGGAGACAAAATCATTACTCAATAATGCGACATTTTGTCTACTAATATTATAACTATTTCGGATTTTAAGACGTTCTGAATAATGACCTGCAGAAATATATTTGGTTGTCTACATTGTTTCGAAATGTTTTGTAAAATGACTTTACTGGAGAGTCAGCCACAGTCCAGGCATAATCAGTTTTTGAAAAAAGGATAAGTAAATAATATGGAAAAAAATGAAAAATAATTTGACATTGTTTTTTATAATTCGAATCTAAACAGACTTGTTAACGATAATATTTTAATTTTTTTCAATTTTAGCAAATTTTAAAAAATCGTATTTTGACGTTTTTTTATTATGATATGCCTTTATTCAATAACCAACAAGTGTTAACGTTAACATGGAATGTTTTTAACCTTAATTGGTAATTTTGATTAGAGTCAAAATATATATTTTTGTTATGATAGTACCTTTACTTAAATACCTTTGAACTTGTAACTTATGAAATTAAATTAAACATTTAATAAACTTTCTGTAAATTAAAACCAAAATTGGAATTGTTCAACAAATTTTTTTTTCAATTACAGAAATTTCACAAAAATCTATATGATTCTGTTCCGCAATGTCATTTTCGAGGTATTTAATTTTATTGAGTATGTATTGCTGGTAACTGAGTTTACAAACATATAAAAAAACATTTGTGTTAAACATGTATTTGAACATCAAAAAGACCCATTATGATAAAAAAAAAATTATGACTAAATTCACAATATTCGTATAAATGAATTGTACATTTTGAGATTATAGAAGGCTTCAGTGATGGACATACCCGCGTGGAAAAAAATCTATGGCTGGGTCTATGGGAGAAGCTCTGGGGTATCTCTGGGAAATCTCTGGCTCGTGGCCAAATCCCAGAGAATTCCCAGAGAAAAATAAAAACCCAGAGAATAAGTTATGGCATTGTAATTATTATAATTTTGTAAAAGCTATTGTCTTAGAAAAATTCTGAAAAACATATAAAGATGTAATTTTTTCTTTTTCCAACTTAACTATGGTGCGCAAAAACACTGTGGCCATTTCTGGCTCCCTGGCAGAGCCAATGGGATCGCCGTTATCACTTGCAAATTAACGAGCACGATCTCTGGCTCCCTAGCAGAGCCAATGGGATCGACATTATAACCTGTAAAGTAACGAGCACGATCTCTGGCTCCCTGGCAGAGCGAATGGGATCGCCGTTATCACTTTTAAATTAACGAGCACAATCTCTGGCTCAATGACCAGACCTTTGGGTTGAACTAAGCGTACGAAATTTTTCGCGCAATCTTCAATCACGTCAGCGAACCTGTGAAAGTGTAATTTTTTCTTTTTCCAACTTAACTATGATGCGCAAAAACACTGGGGCCATCTCTGGCTCCCTGGCAGAGCCAATAGGATCGCCGTTATCACTTGCAAAATAACGAGCACGATCTCTGGTTCAATGACCAGACCTTTGGGGTTTAACTAAGTGTACGAAATTATTCGCGCAATCTTCAATCACATCAGCGAACCTGTAAAAGTGTAATTTTTCCATTTTTTGAAACAACTCTACGTTTGTTTTAACGGTATATTATATTTTTAATCCAAAAACACTTTAACTACAATAAATTATTATTATTATATAGTGGAATTAAATTTTCTTATTTAACAACAATTTGAAAAATATTGTGATTAACTATCTAAAGATTATTAATTTTAATAAAAAAAAATTACATTTGTCAATTTGAAAAATAAATATCAATAAAAATCAAATGATCCTGAAACTGCTTATTTCGTGTCTTTCCATTCTACTACTCTCCATCCTTTTTTTGGGCATCAGTTTTCGTTGCATCTTCTGTGATATTTTTCGAAGATTTTGTGGAAGTTTTTAACGATTTTTTTTATATTTTAGGGTGTCGTAAAGTGTTGCACCTATCTGTTATCGTTTTCACAACTCTTGACATATTCAGAGCGTTTTTTCTGCAATAATGACGTTGAATCTCTGAAATTAAAATAAAATTATATTAGTTTTTCTATATATAACAATTTTTAAGACCCATTCGTTATATTTTCAGATAATTAATAAATAGTTACTGAAAATTTCCGTCACTATATCCTTGTCTAATCCTTCATGTTTTGATGATCCTTTTGCGCATAAATTCTTTAGTTTTTCATCTCCGATGGCGTACTTCAAAATCCTTCGAATCATTTCGCTTGGTCTTGTGGTAAACCGCGAAAAATCAGTAATTTCGTAATGCCTGAATTTCATTACGCCATGTTTCCAAACTCTAACTTTGTCGGAATATCGTTCTAATTTTCTTAATTTTATAAATTCTTCACCTTAGTAATATATTTCATCAAAATTAATACACTATTTTCACTTTTAATTCAGTCATTTTTATTAAAAATATCAACTAGAGTATCAGATAAGTGCTCGAGTAATTTTATCAGCGTGCGTTCCAAAAATTGAAGTGAACAAAAATTTCAAATTGAAAAAAAAAAATTATCATTATATTGTTAGAGAGAAATATAACGTAGTCAAAAATCGTCAATTCTAAACCTAAAAACCATTTGCAAATTTTATCAAATCGAAAGTACTTTTGAATGCGGAATGAGTATCGAATTGTTTACTTGAATTTGACTCAGAAAATATTTTAATAGGGTCAAAAATGCCAAAATAACGTAGGTCTGATAATTTTTCGGTATCTCCGTGATATATTGTTTTTGAATACATAAGAGAAACGAATAAATTTGCTTACCACTATCTGGACTCGGAGTCCTTAAATGTTTTTTATGTTTTCCTGTAAAAAAATATACTTTTTTTAATTTGTAATTTTTGATAATATTATTTAAATAACTTTGATCAAGGTTAAGCTTACGTTTCTTAGATCGATGTTTATTACGACATTCACACTCTTTCTGAGAAATACCATCTGTAAAAATATATTAAGAATTCAAAAAAGAACAAGGACAAAAAAATACATTGTACAGTAGACTTACGCTTTCGTTTATTTTTCTTTTTAATCTCTGAAAAATATATCAGGCAACATTAATAGATCAGAAGTAATTGTTTATTATTTATGGTAGGATGAATTCATAACACTCACTCTTTTCCACTGCCTTCTTTTCTTTTTTGTCTTCTCCAGAATCTGAGAAAAGAATTTACCTCATAAGAAAATAAATCAAGATTATGTTTTTGTATATTATCTATCGAAATGGTCTTGTCATTAACTCACCAGATTCGGATCCGGAATCAGAACTCGAACCTACGAATATTATAAAGAAAATTTTAGTACCAGAAAAATTTTGAAACTACGGTTCATAAATTCAGTCAGAAACTCACTACTTTCTGTTGTAGAAACCGCTCTTTTCCTCTTTTTAACATTCTTGACTTCTAAAAAGTGAAAAAAAAACAATATATGAAAAAATTCCTATTCGAGACACCTTAACATTAATGTATCAGAAGTAATTGTCGTATCGGTTCGTCATAACACTCACTCTTTCTTTCCACTGCCTTCTTTTCTTTTTTGCCTTCTTCTGAATCTGAGAAAAGAATTTACCTCATAAGAAAATAAATCAAGATTATGTTTTTGTATATTATCAGTCTAAATGGTCTTGTAATTCACTCACCAGATTTGGATTCACAATCTGAATGCGAACCTACAAAAATTAAAAGGAAAATATTAGTACCAGAAATATTCTGATACCACGATTTATAAATACAATCAGAAACTGACCTCTTTCAATTGTAGAAACGGCCATCTTTCTCTTCTTTTTCTTTTCAACAACTAAAAATCAAAAATACAATATATGAAAAAATTTCTATTCGAGACACCTTAACATTAATGGATCAGAAGTAATTGTCTATTAATTATGGTTGGATGATTGTAAACTTTGAACCAGTATCGATTCGTCATAACAATCACTCTTTTTGGCTGCCTTCTTTTCTTTTTTGTCTTCTCCAGAATCTGAGAAAAGAATTTACCTCATAAGAAAATAAATCAAGATTATGTTTTTGTATATTATCAATCGAAATGGTCTTGTAATTAACTCACCTGATTCGGATCCGGAATCAGAACTCGAACCTACGAAAATTAAAAGGAAAATATTAGTACCAGAAATATTCTGAAACCACGATTTATAAATACAATCAGAAACTCACCTTTTTCAATTGTAGAA
>JAQQRF010001440.1:0-14078 GCA_030523145.1 Trissolcus brochymenae | reverse complement strand
ACAGACGAGCGCGCCAATCGAGGAGGTACGATGTAATTGACGTTCAACCTTGACACTTACAGAAGCGAACAAGGGGAAACCACGCCAAAGACTAATCTATCCCAGACTCCATGCGACAAAGTATAATACTCTGCCAGTAGGAATCCAGGAAAGACAGCTTTGTATGGTACTCATCGAAGAAACACTGCGCTGCCGTCCAATGTTTCTTCTAGTATTTGGATCCCTTTTCTGACACTGGTGTGCTTTTGACATAAGCCACTTTTTGATAATTATAATCATACATTAGTTGAACGACAAAACTAATTCATACTTCCGACCAGCGCCACGGGTGCCCACCTACACCACCCGGCTCGAGGTCCGCAGGAATGCCAAGTCCTGAGACTGTTTAAATGCGTTCGATCAGTCCCTCTACGGAAACTCCGTAGGAACAGACTAAACGTAAAGAACATTATAATACAGTCATCAAAAGGAATCGTGACACCGAACCACGAATGAGTGAAGAAGGTAAGCATCCGCCGGACTCTTCTGCTCAACAACTGACGGACTCGTCTCTCCAGCAAACTCCAACAATAACTCGAAGACAAGGAAACAAGCGACAACGTAAGAGAAGCTCTACGAACCAAGAAGACATTAAGGCTTAAAGAGAACACCACATAATGGAGATCTCCGGTGCAATCGGAGACACAGAGGCCCATGCACCAACCAGGGCACTTAAATGCAAATTCTCTATTTCCTTCTGGAACGTACACGGCCTTAAGAACCTCCTGGAGTGTGAACACTTGAGGACCTCTGATTTGGTTGGAGTCTGCGAAACCTTCTCAACTGCAGACATTTCAACCCTGTTACCCCCCTGGAATCTACACATAATCTTTTGTTCGAAAGCTCTGAGAGACTACAGCACGGGTAGAGCTAAGGGAGGACTTCTGCAGCTGAGCCAACCGTACGTGTCCACCTCTGTGATAGATATCTGCCCCCATTGGATTTTTTCCCAAGTCACAACCGGCAATTTTCACTTCATCTTTGGCACAGTATACCTTAGAGAAAAAATCGACATCGTCGTAGTGCTGGAACTACTGCAACTGGCACTGGACACAATGACTCATAAACACGAAGATGAACTAGTCGTAATCGGAGGGGACTTTAACGACCGTTTTGGTGCCCTCAACGAGGCTGACCCGGCACTAATAGAAAACACCAATCTGTACCCGCAGCGGAGATCAGCAGACAAAGCGATCAAACAACGAGGCATCCTTCTTGAATGTTCATGTCCTCGAACGGATTCCTCTTGTTAAACGATCGCTCACCAGGTGACCAAGAAAGAGGTTTTACGTTCTGTGACCACCAAGGTTCCAGCACGATTGATCTGGTCTGGATTAATCTCCCCTATATACACCTTGTCTCTGATTTTACAATTACAACTACTCCTTCTTTTTCAGACTACTTTCTTATAACAGTGACTTTGAACGTGTACGGTGGCACCCCTATCACTGGAAATGGATCTGTATCCCCCCGGACTACGGTCACTCGAATGAGATGGAACCCAGAGAAAGCGCGGCAGTATGCATCTCTCTTTTCCCTTAACCTCCAAGGAGCAGTCGCTGAATCCCCGAATTCGCAATAAGAGCATCTAGTGCGAACCATCAAACATGCTGCCACCTCCACCTCCATGCTAAAATCAACTCTCGTCAGTGGAAGAAGTGCGGATTACCGTGACAAGCCCTGGTTCGATGCCGACTGCTCACATGCGAAACATCAACTAGCTGCTACATTGAAAACCTGTAAATCCTTTAACTTTTCTTTAGACTCGAGAAAAATTTATATAAGCGCAAAGAAAATCTATAGAAACCTAACAAAACTCAAAAAACATGATAACTATCAAAAAATTAAATTGAAACTTGCTAATGTTGATAACTCGAAAGATTTCTGGTCGACTTACAAGTCCTTAAATCAGATACGGTATGTTCCAAATCCAAATGGGAGGATTTCTATTCTAAAATCTATCCACCTAGATTGGATCTGGAAGTGAATTATGTCGGTACTTTTGATCGGGATTTAGACACTGATATAACAAGCTTAGAAATTGTAAATACAATACAATAATTAAAATGAAAAATGGCAAAGCACCAGGCACAGACGGTATCAGCATTGAATTTTATAAAAATTTACCCCCGGATGGTCTCCAGTATATTAAATCTTTTTTTAATAATATTATTCAATGCGAAATGACCTCTGAGACCTGGTCCTCAAGTCTCCTGACTCTAATACATAAAAAAGGCAGGACGGAAGATCCCGCCAACTTCCGTGGCATTGCCCTCTGCAATACCAGTTCTAAAGCTTTCACTTAAATTTTAGCCACGTGTCTTGAAAAATGGGCAAGTAGAAATGCTATCCACTGCAAATCCCAGAATGGCTTTAGACCGGGAAGGAGTTGCATGGACGGTATTTTTACTTTGCAATCCTGTATTTATTTTCAACTTAGGCTACACAAATCACATGTCTACGCTGTTTTTATAGACTTTGGACGAGCTTTCGATTCCATCTCTCATGACCTCCTATGGAGGAAATTATACACACTAGGTGTCAGCGCAAAGTTTATACGCATAATGAATTGTTTATACCAGTCAGCCTCCTTTTCTATCAAACTAGAACACCAAAAATCGAGACCCTTCGATGTTACAGAAGGTTAACTTCAGGGAGAATCCTTAAGCCCCCTTCTGTTTATTTTATTTTTATCAGATTTCGAGAGCTATTTGAGAGCAAAAGGTCTTGAGGACATAAATATAAATATAAATACTTCTTCTGTTGTACGCGGATGATGCGATAGCGCTATCGCGAAGCGAAAGTGATCTGAATAAACTGTTGCGAGCGGTCAACGAATACTGTGAAATTAACTCCCTGACTGTAAATGTACAAAAAACTCAACTTGTGCACTTTAGGAATGGAGGCAGGAAGACAAAGACAAAGTTCTGTTTTGATAACCGTGAACTTGAGATTGTAGACTCATACGAATATCTGGGAATCCCTTTCTCATCTTCTAGCCTCGGTCTGCTAGCCAGAAACAACGGTATTCGAAAAGCGCGGTCTGCTGTTGGAGCGGTTCTTCAAACCTTCCGCACAAGCAAGTCGGACTCATGGCAGTTGAGACAGAAACTCTTTGACAGCCTTGTTGCCTCCACTCTCCTCTATGGTGCAAATTTTTTGGGCCTACGCTATGTTGACAAAATCGAAACTGTGCAGGTTGGGTTTTGGAAGAGACTCCTTGCTCTTCCATCATCCACCTTTGGAGCTGCGCTTAGGTTGGAACTAGGTGTAGTGAAAATAGCATCTAAAGTTTTCAGACAGGCATGAAATTGGATCATTAAAATCCTGAGAATGGAGCCGGCGCGTTTGGTAAAGATATGTCTTTTGAGACAATTTCAAATTCATTCGTCCCAACATCCTGATGAGGAATACGACTGGATTGGTCAATTCGACGTTTTTTTACAGAAAATTGACCTATCTTTTCTTTTACAAACACAAGACAGTGAACTCTGGGCCGGTTATACCGCTATCGCCTTTGAAAGATTCGATGAACATTTGAAGCTCACTGATCTCATGGCCTATCATGACTCCAACTCCATGACCTTTAAGGTAGCGAGAACATTGGCAGACGACAAAGCATGATATTTTTCGTTAAACAACCAGATCCATGTAGTTAGGATAATAGCACAATTGAGACTATCATCGCAATACAACGTTTGTTTTTATACGTCAAATTGCTACTACAAAATAAATCAGAAGAGTTTGTGTATTTGCTGCAATATGAAAAAGCTGGAGACCATTGAACATTTCCTCCTGGAATGCCCATTATACGAGCCATATAGAAAATTTTACTTTGAAAAACTAACTCTTGTCTTCCCAGATCAAAAATTGAAGTCTCTCTTTTGTACACCTGACACTACCTCAATTAAAGCCACATTTTTCATTACATCACACAAAGTCTCAAACTGCGCTCGTTTATGTTGAACGACTGATCGACGATTGAGTATCTATTCACTTAAATTCATTTATATTTTTTTATCTGTATACTGTATCTCGAAATGTAAATTATTACGCGTCCAAATCATATTTATGTAAATCATTGAGCAGCTTAAATTTAATTTATTTAAATCTATATATTAGTTGGTGTATTTGGAAATGCAAATCACCATGAGACCATATCTTTTATATGTAAACCATTGAGCAACTCACCCCCCCCCCCTTGCTATAAAGGTTGTAACCCTTAAAGAAGCAATAAATGATATTATATTATTATATAATTTGTTTATTGAAATGAAAACAAGTTTAACATTGTATGATTAGTTTTTTATTTCAAAAATACATCTTAATTCTTCACCAGCAAAATTTCTTCATTTGTTTTGTTTTTTCTCTGTCGCCTTCTATTCCGCTGTTGGGATTTTTTTCCTGTAATTTTAAAAATCATTGCAATTTAAAATAAATTATTTAAGAAAATAGATCAGCTGTCAGTCAACCCCAAAAAAATTTTCATTTCTGAGCCAGCATAACAAATTTAAATCAATGACACCTGTTTGTTTGTGAAATAATTTATCATTCTATTATTTGAGCTGCGTTTTAATTTTTTTTCAAACAAAATGATTTCACTTTTTAACTCACAAATGAAATTCGTTTAAGGTTAACTGACAGTTTGATCTTTTCTCAAAACATGAAATTAATTCTTTGATGATTGAAATATTGCTTTTTAGAAAAAGCAATTTTTTGTGCAAAAGATTAAAATGTAATTCAGAAGTTCGTTTAGACCCAGTTTTTAAATTAAAATGTGTATTCTTACGTATGCTGTTTAAAGAAGTGGAGCCAGATAAAGGCTCTTGCTCCATGATGAATCAGGTTGAAAAGCGGACAGTTGTTGATTTTACTTGCTGGGAAAAAAAACAATGTTATCAGATAGTTACAAACAATTCAAACAGTTAACAATTATTAATATGTATTAATAAATGATGAGTTCTTACTTCTCCTTACTATCTCAGTTAACAGCACAAAGCGTCGACCAATAAATGATGTTGATTCTACACTGTTCTACTTCAGTTGATGATTTCTGTTTTATCGACTGGGTTTTAATAATGACGGGACTTCTTTTCTTCATCTACATTCTCCTGCAGTAGCTTCTTGTGAAATAACGTTTCTCTGACGCATTTTTTTTCATTTAATGATTATTGTCTCTTAAATTAAAAATTAAATATTATAGATAGAACTTGTTTTGAAATTCAGTTATTGAACGGTCGGCATCAAATCTGGACGTTCAATATTGAAAAATCAAGACAACTTCTACTTTTTTAGCTGCAATGCTAAAATTGTACACTGTACTGCTCCGAGTATCGTAGATACTTGTAATCTGCTCCAAGAAAGTTCTTGTTTGAGTAGAAAATTAATTTTCTTGATTGATAAATAAACTTTTTGATTTAGATTTTATTTAAATTGTATAAAATTTTTTTCTTTTTCAAAACTTGTCGTGAAAATGAGTTTATACGACAATGTGGACAACTATGTTCTGACTGAAGCAGACTTTAACATAATAAATAATGATGAACAATTGGAAATCATACAAATTGTTGCATTCAATCGCTTGGTTGAAAAAAATAACTAGAATGAGGTTTTAATATCTTATTTGGAACGATATTTATTGTATTATTCCTCTTTGAGAAGACTTGCAATTTATACAAATTATTTATCTGGCAGGTTATTAAGATTGTTGTTATTACAACACAAAAAATGTATACATTTTTGATTCTTCGAATATGGGAAGACTCACCCATGAATTGTCACCGATTTTACAGAAGCTTTTTCCAGATCAAAATTTATTTACCGTTATATTTCCTAAAGTTTAACAACAACCGAATTTTTTTGATTGTGGAGTCTATGTTATGGCGTTTGCAGTTTTATTGTTATTTGGTATGAAACCAAATGAAATTTGGTACGATCATCATGCAATGCGACTTCATTTAATAAAAATTCATAGGACTTTGACTATTGAGCACTTTCCACAAGATCCTAGATTCAGAGTTCGTGAAGGTTTACCGCTCAGTATAGAGCGGTACATAGACGGTGCCAGGCAATTAATAAACGAGTCAAGAGTGGACACAATAAAAAAAATATAAAAAATCAAAAGGAGCAACAAATGTCGATTGCAAAAATAAACGCAACTTCTAACCGAGCGTTAGTAAGCAATTGTAAAAAACTCAATCTGTATACATACCAAAAGAAACATCAGATGAACCTACTACTGAAGATAATAAAGGAAATGTTTTAGAAAAAATATCTTCACAAGACAACGAAACTTTCACAGTAGTGAAAAAAAGAAAATTCAAAGGGACCTGTATTATTGATAATGATTTGAAGGAACCTAAAATTCTAATGACATATAATTTTTCTATTTCTTTTAATAAAAAATTTCAGTATTGGAAAACTGTGTTACAGATATTAATAAAATAATTTCTGACCATCAGTTGAATCATGAACCGAACAACGTAATATTAAAAAAAGTAGAAACAAATTACGAAACAAATATTTGTCAACAAAGATCCGTCCTACAAAATGGTATCAATAATAGCACCTCAAATGTGTTCAATCAAACAAATGATATTTCTGTAACGTTTCGAAGGAATCGACGTCCATTAACATGGCAAGGCATGCCAAGGATACCTCTACAATTATTAACAGAGAGTTTCGTAGAACCGATCCGGAGAAATGGATGGATTGGAACTGATCAGATATTATATTTTACGTCACTGGTACACAATTCAACTAATTTTCTACCTTACGAACCTATATACCTTTGAAAACTTAACAGATTAAAGAAACTTACTTAATCCTGTACCAAGGAATTTAAAACATGTAGAAATTCTTCATGGTAGCTCTCATTGGATATGAACATATTTCCACGAAAAAATTTTACAGATTCGCGATTTTTTGAATCTGCATTCTTTAACGACTGAGCAAGTACAAATTATAGAAAAATTATATCCTTAACTTGATAAAAGGTGTATAAAATTTAATGAAGTACAAAAACAAACAAACTATGATGATTGTAAAGTTTTTGCCATTGTTTTTGCTACTTCCATTATTTGTGGAGTTGATCTAGTAAATACAACTTACAATCATAATTTTATGCGATTACATTTGATAAAAATGTTGAAAAATAAATTTATTGAATATTTTTCTACTGTCGAAAATTATGATCTGATACATAGTGATCATACATTGAGTATGAAGCCAATAAATAATTTCTTCTGTAATTCATCTACAATAATTAATTCTGTATCCACAAATGCTCAGAAACGTTTATCAGACTCACATCTGGAAAATTAGCTCGAAAATATTCAGAAAGCCGTTCAGAAGCTGAAAATATATTCAAGTGGTGCATGGTTAGTCAAAAAACTCGTTATTGTCGTGCAAAAAAAACGTATAAATAATTGCAGGAAAGTGCAGAAACTGATACCACTACAATAAAAATATGCAATACGAATTTAACTGACGCTATTACAGCTTTATGCAGAGAATCGAAACATAGCAGTAAATCTGAAGCTTCTTTTTTGGAAACATCTTACAATTTTTAATAGTTCTTGATTGAGAATTAATATTCAAGTAACAACCGTTATCTAAAAGGTATCGAAAAAAAATCAATTACATGGAAGTGTAACGAATCAATCTGTAAGATATATAAGGATTTAGATTTGATTGAACACTTTCATGAGTTTTTAGAGCACATCATTAAGGTTCAATTTAATAACACCAGGCTATTTTCAGATAACTTGAAATTATGTAATTTTGAGCATTGTCAGCTTCCAAAAAAAGGTCATCCTGAAAGTTGTTACATTAATTTTAAATCTTGTCCCTCAAAATTCATCAGTACTCTTATTTTATCACTACATTTTCCGAAAGTAAGACACATGAAAACAAGAGTTAATAAAATCCTTCGTGACATTAGGAAAATAGATCAAATTGATAAAGCATTAAATGAAACAGATATTGATTTATCAGAAACTGAGTGTAAATTTATCAAGGAAATTATTAAATACTCAACGCACGATTAATTAAGAATAGATTTGAACGTGGATAACATTGTAGCATCACACGCCAAAGCCTTCAAAGCTTTTCATAAAAAATCGTTACATACTTCTTATTTATGTGTTTCTTGTGAAAGATTATGCTTGAGAAGAAATGTGACTGTTATAAATAATTTTCAAAACCCTTAAAAAGTAGACCGTGGTCAGAGTTAATAAAATATACACGATCTATATCATTAGAGTGTGATTATGTTTGTACATATTGCTTACAAAAATTTAGAAATAATCCATATCCAGCAGCTTGTGTACTCAATAATTTATCTACCTGTATACAACCTGAAGAAATTTCAAATTTAAACAATTACAAAAATATGTTGATTCAGAGGGCGATAGCTTTCCAGGCTGTTCAAAGAATGGGTACAGTAATGAATAAAACTGTGCCTCATAAAAGTCTTATCCCAAAAACGAAAGGTCGCACTTTTCATTTGTCGTTACCATTAAAAGAAACTTTGAAAAAAATTTGTCCTGATGATTAGCCCATTAATTTAGAACACGAATTTTTCATTCTGGTTCGAGGACTGCCGAATAAATCAAAAATTATTTGGGAAAATTTAGTAGACATGAAAAAAGTATTAAATGCTTTAAAACGGTTAAAATCTGTTAATCCTTTACATAAAAACATAATTTTGCCAGTAAGTGAAACTGATTTACTAGAAACTTTGAAACAAAATGAATTTGTTTTCGACGATCCGTTTGAAGAAGATGAGAAAGCGAATGAATCTGGAATTGAAGATGGAAATGAAGCAGAAGAAATGAAAAGTAATGGAGATTGTGAATAAGCAGAAGAAAAAAATATTGATAAAATTGTTAATCTAAGTTAATGCCGAAGCACTCACAATTTTGTCTAAATACACAATATATATTTCATGGACTAAACGACAATAATATACGAAAATGAAAGCAGGAATTTATCATAAATTGAACATAACAAATCTATTAGAACATTCACTGCAAGTACGTACTCAGAGTCATTATCGGAAGATGAACTTGAATCTAATTTAAATAGTATATTTTCCCGGTTAAGAAATACTGAACAGTATTGAAAAATACCAAGAAATTAGCTAAATTGTACGATAGATCATTATGGCTTGGCAAAATGGTTTCTAACATTGAGTCCTGCAGAATGGTTATGGTCTGATTTGACAAATTATATTCGTGAAATTAATAAACCTAAATTTGATAAAGTACCAGATGAAGAATTAATCGCATTAGATCCAGTTTATGTTTCAAGTTTCATTGATAATAAATTTCATGCTATGCTAGACATTATTAATTCAAAACATAAACCACTTCGTAAAATAGTTCATTATTTTTATAGACGTGAATATCAAGGAAGGAATACACAACAGTTTCATTTATTACTTTGGATAGAAGATGCTCCTTCACTAAAGAAGGAGAGTCACTAAATGATGACGTTGCTTAATTTATTTTGAAGTATCTAACGTGTCAAATCCTTGATGAAAAAATTTCGCCAACACTATATGAACAAGTTAATACACACCAACGTCGTGAACATAATTCATATTGTTTGAGATCAAAAAAGGTCAAAAAGGAAGAATTTGCAGATTTGGTTCTGCTAGACCTGTTACAAATGAGCTTTTTTTAAGAGATGCCGTAACTTAGCTATAGCTGGTCGGAAAGCGGTGAAGAGCAAATCTCGTTTGTACGATCATCCGAGAAATGAAGATGGAGAAAATATAAATGGTTCTGACCCTGTTATTTTAACAGCATAGGAAGGAAATATGGATATACAATTTTGCGGAGAAGTATCAAGAGCTATCAGTAGATATATAACTATGTACGAAACTGAACCAGAAAAAAGTAATAAAGATTCAAATAAAATTAAAGAAAGTAATAATTTAAATACTTCAATATGTAGCCGCTAATGGCATTTTGCCTAGCGTATGATAACGACGAGAGAATGTGAAGCTTTAGAAACGACTAATAGTTTACTACGAATATCATTATATGGTTCAGACCCTAAAACAACCATACATTGGATTAACATCAACGAAATAAGAAATAAGAAACTAAATAGTTATCAAGATATAAAACTTTTCCATAAGGATTCTACAGACATTTTTTGTCCTCACATGGTAAACGATTACTATCCAAAGCGACCAAAACAGTTAAAAACATGAAATTTATATGACTTTGTACGGTGGTTCGATTATGCAAAAGATAAACCACTAAATAACGAATTCCTAGAAGTAGAAGTCTATGAAGTTAATAAAATTCATATTGAAAAACGTAAATACGCAAAACTTATCAATCACTACAAACACAATGTCAATGAAACAAAAAGGCCAGAAAATTTTGTCATTTAATATTATTTCCGTTCAAACCTTGGAGGATGTTTGAAGATTTAAAAGATGGGCATTCAACTTATGCGGAAGCATTTCACAGTGTTAAAGAAGAGTTAGCACATTTATTACAATATCATAATACATTGATTGAATATCAAAAAGTCTGACGAAATTGAAGAATTAAATAGAAATAAAATCGAGGAATTCGAAACAGAAAAAGCTGATAATTTTGAAGAATTAGAATGTCTACCAACAGAAGCCGACATGGCTAACAGAGATTTTAAAGATTTAGACGACAATATTGATCAAAAAAAAAATTTCACAAGTGATAAACAAATTGAATGTAGACCAAAAACGTATATTTGATAAAATAACAGAAAAAGTCAGCAATGAAACTGGAGTTCTAAGACTTTTCGTTACTGGCGAAGGTGGAAAAGGCAAAAGTTTTGTTATACAATCAATAAGACAATGAATGAAAACAACTAAAAACCAACAAGTAAATACAACAAGTTGTAGCTCCAACTTAATTAGCTGCTTCAAATGAGCGTGGTTTAACAATACATAAATTCTTCTTGCTTCCAGTTGATTATAATAGTACTCCTAAGTACAAAAAATTGTCTGATGTTGCTTTAAAAGTATCAAGAGAACAACTACGTGATGTAGGTATAATAATAATAGACGAAGTTTCAATGATATCTAATATCACATTAATGTATATAAATTTACGACTGGTTTAAATTTTCAATGCTAGTGACGTCGAAGAGAAATGGTTTAGAAAACTGCATATAATATTATTCGATGATTTAGAGCAAGTGCCTCCTGTAAGAGACAATTCTGCTTATAAACAACTTACAACGGCTGAAATAAAAAAATATTTAGGTTTGGTAACTATTTGAATATGACGAATTCACTATAAACATGAGACAAAAAAATGATTTATCGTATGCACAAATGCTTTCTCGTTTACGAATTGGATTTTTGACTAAGAATAATGTAAAAGAACTTAATCAGCACCTTATAGATATTGAATCAAACAAGCATGAAGAATTATTGACTGAATTATGTAATAACATTGATACTTTACCAAGAGACACAATATGTTTGCTTCCAACTAGGCATATGTATGAAGTATTGAATAATGAAATGTTATCACGAATTGAAAGAGAAAAAATAAATTTAATTGCTCAAGACACATTAGACTGTCCTAATTATTAAAAGAAAAGAGTTGAAAAAGCTTTGTTAAACGACGATGAAGATTATACTCAAACTGGAGGTCTACCTAAAGTTATAACGATGAAAATGATATACAAGATTTACATTTATCGATATCTCCGGATACTCTTCATACTATTGAAAAAATGAATGTCAAATCCCAGGTAATTGATGAAGCCTTTATTAATCGAAAACGATTTCCAATATGTACAAGTTATGCCATTACAGGTCATAAGTTCCAAGATTTAAGTATTAAAAATGCTGTTGTAAATGCTGGAACTAAAATGTTTGCTAATGGACAAGTATATGTCGCATTGTCTAAAATCACTTCAATCGAAAGATTAAATTTAATCAATTTTCGGTTTAATCAAATTATTGATTAATTTGATTAATCAAATTATTATTTTCGGATTAATCAAAGTTCGGAGGCCATATGTGAATATAACAAATTAGAAACTAAGTACAGACCAGATCTACCAATAGTTAACCTCTAATCTTCCAATAATATGGTTAAGATTTATGATCGTCGATGGACTTTATTAAAGGAAGTTTCGAATTGTCAAAATGATGAGAACACATTAGAAATAAACAATGATGTAGCACTTCGTGGATTAAATAATCATAATGCAAGATCATGTCATGTTAATTCCGTATTCAAATGGCTTATTAACTATGACGTTATCAAAAACTCTTTATCAAGGCTGCCGAAACAAAATCCAATGCGAATTTGTTTAGATAGCTACATGGGCAAGAATAAAACCGTGGACATTATGAATATTAAACGATATGTACACGAGAAATATGCTCAACAATATCAAGAAGATGTAGCGAATTTGCAAATGATCTTATTTAAAAACTTGATGCCGAACTCGAATTAGTTCAATTCACAAACAAATACACTTTAATTTGCCTGAATAATCAATGTACTTCTGTCATTGAAAAAATGGATTGATTGAGGGTATTCCTATTGCATCAATTTTAAAAAGAAAGATTATTAATCTCCAAGAACTAATACACAATTTCAATTTTTAATTTAATTAATTAATTATTTGAATTAATAATTCAAATTTTATATTACTAAAATTTGAAAGAAAAAAATTTTTAAATAAGACTTGAATTTAAGAAAACGTCATGATATATTCTGAAATACGATGACATTGTAAATATTTTCGTATGGATTATTTGCTAATATATTGTAATGTATCAAATTTCTAAATTTAACCGTTATTTTCGCCAAGAAAAATACTTCATAATTCTTGAACCAAAACCAGAAATCGAAATTAATATAAATCGTCTCAGAACGGCAAGAAATGAACCAAAATTCTCGCAGTTGATTCGCAAAATTACAAAACACACTCAATCCAAAGTTCCGCAGCGCAGAAAAACATACAATAAAACAGGGTGCGATCTTGTCTCTACGCTTAGTCCCGTCCACCGGCAAGAGCACGTTCGGCAGCACTAGTTCCGCACAGGACAACGAAACTTGTAGAACTCTCTCGTTGTTTCCAAAATCCGTACATTACGCAGATAACTGTCTTCAAAATTTCGCTACCAAGGAACTTCATCCCTTCTCCTTCCCTTCCTACACTATGACTATTTCTGGTTGCTCCCTTGCCACCAGGTGTCCTTGGTGGTCTCTTTTTCTTGAATTCTCCTCTGTTCGATCGTAATGATGATCGTAACTTCCGTCTACATTGCCAGGACTAAATAAGGGCCGTAACCTCAGGGCGGGCAATGACTGTCCCTATAACGGTACTCTCAGGTCGATCTTCACGATCTATTTTCTTTTTTTCGAGATCCTTCAACTTTCAGGACATCTCCACTTCCCTTTCCGCAAGATGTTTCCAGATCCGGATGACAACAAGCTAACACGGGTTACCAGTGGACCTTTTTCGAGACGGCATATAGCGCCTCCACTGTCAGTGGCACTCGGGGGTCAGTAACGCACATCTTCAGGTTGAATCAGGAATCCTTGAATAGACTAACTCTCATCTCAGGCGACTTGCTTCTGCGGTTTTCGTCGCCTTTGGTTTCCCAACATTTGGCCAATATAACGTGTTCAAGGTTGAAGAGGCTCGATGCTTCTCGTTAGAAACCCTTTGGTGGTGGTGGGGCTTCTCTTTCCAGGGGACTGATGTTCACCGGACGACCGCTCTTTTAACTCACATACTTCATGATATGATTCACGCATACAAATTGACTTCCAACATGTACCTTAGTTTGTAGTAAACGCGAAATTTAATGATGTAGAACATTCTATCAAAATATAAAATTTATATAATCCATATAATGTTATACATATAATTTATATAATTTATATAATCGTATTTATATAATATGATTATTTATTTCTTATAATCATCCGAGAGCCTCATCTTACTGACCGAAGTTTTGCAATTTTGCGACCGAATTTATAGCAGTGTTTGTCATTGTTTTTATT
>JAQQRF010001439.1:0-11992 GCA_030523145.1 Trissolcus brochymenae | reverse complement strand
ACAACACAACGCCGCAATGACGTGCAAATGACGCGTGACGCTAACTTCAGCCTGAAGTTGGTTGGGGAGAAAATGGCATGGGGAAAATGACTATGACTCGTTTTAGATGATAGTAACTCCATCTAAGATGACGCTATTTGTACTAACAGAGCTTATCGGTAACCAAATCTTCTTTTCTAGTTGGAACTGTCGTTGTGTTTAAGATCTTCATATTGGATAGTCAAGGGTATCGCTCATAGCGTGCCCCACTCCCACTCAACTTGGTGTCCCTTAGAAACAGACATAAAAACAGGGGTAGCGACCGACGGTATCGTGCGTCAGTCAAAGCTATTACCGAAGAAACATTTGGTTATACCACAGTTGTCTGTCTATAATAAATGAAGATATTATCAGTATTAAATTTCATCTAAACAAAATAGTTTAAGATGGGAGACATCAAATCATTTTTGCACCAGTGGTGTGTCAAAAATTCTGTTGAACCTCAGTTTGACGTTCGACCAACAGGTAATCGACATTTATTTGCAATTATAAATAACAATAAACTGCTAGAAGTGTATAGTGTCCTTAGCATTTCATTGATTTTTTTGAAACTGTCGTGAAAGTACATAGTATTGCTAAATAAAAAGGCAACATTATTTTACCAATTCTGATGATTTAAAAATGATAATAAAAGAAAAAAAAAACAAAAGAGAAAGTGAATTTCAATGACAATTGTTTATTGCAGGTCCAAAACATCGTCAAAGATTCATTTGTGAATTGCGAGTAACAGGCTACGATTACACAGGAGCCGGAAATTCTACAAACAAAAAAGACGCCCAGGGTAATGCATCCAGAGATTTCATTAATTATTTGGTCCGTATCGGCAAGGTCAGTCCGAAAGATGTTCCCGGGGACATAATGGTCGCCCCAACGACCGGATTCAATGACGCGAGTAGCAGCGGGGTTCCTGCGAAGTCCGTGTTCCAGGACGGAATGACGCCTAACGATATCGGCCAAGCTTATAGACCCTATAACGAGAGGGGCCAAGGAAACTACACCTACATTGACAGAATTGCCGAACAAAAAAAGGTTGAGGACGCAGAAGATCTTGACGTCAATGCTGGAATTCATGGCAACTGGACGATCGAAAACGCGAAATCAAAACTTCATCAATTTTTGCAGGCTAACAAAATAAATGCCGATTATAAATATACCCCTGTTGGTAGTGACCATACAAGGTACTCCAAGTTCTGCCAGTTGTTCAATTGAAAATGTTAGATATTTGTGTAACAACCAAATGGTTCCAAAATATGATATTGGTATTGCGATATCTGATTTTGGTTTTGTAATCCGGCCTATTTGACTCTTCTGGATATCACTTTGGAGTCCACTGTACACTGAAAATAAGTCAAGCTATAAGACTTGGTCTTATCGTTGACTGTAAATAATGAACTGCCAAAACTTTTAACAAAATGAATTGTTAATCGTTTTGGTCTACAATACTATGATAGAAACACCAATGAACAAAAGTGTACTCCAAACTGGTATCCTGTGGCGTCAGATGGTGAGTTTATGATTATTTAATCAGCAATTATTTTGTCTTGGCAAAATGTTTTTTTATTCATTTTTATCTCAGATATGATTTTACTTGATGTATTTTAGTACTTTTCAATTCAATTGCAACACACTGTCAATGAACCAATGAACCAAATTTTTCTAATATCATAATTTTATTGCAAATTTAGAAGTTTCATGGCTGAAATGACGATCTACGTGAAGAAATTGGGAAGACGTAAGTTACACAATTAATAATTAGTTTCATTATTGAAAAAAAATTAATTGTTTCAAATTTCAAATGTTGAATATTTTTTTCTAGAAATCACCGGTCGAGAAACAGCATCAAACAAGCAAACCGCATCAAAAAGTTGTGCACTTTCTTTGGTGAGACAACTTTACCACTTGGGCATAATTGAGCCTTTTTCGGGTACACTGAAAAAGAACAAAGAATTAGATGTAATGAAACCGTACCCGGTCAAACTGTCTCCTGAATTGTATAACGAAATTAAGGAAGTTTTAAGTGGTCTAGAGATCGCCCCCATTGACGTTTTAAATGTTTCTGCAAACATTGTAAGAAAATAAAAAATATAAATTTAAATCTTTACTTTTTTAATTTTTATAAATAAAAAAATTATCTTTTAAAAAATAAAAATAAATATATAATTTTAGCCTCCACCGCAGCCTGAACAAGATGGAACACCAGGAAAAAGTCAGACTGGAGTATCACTCATAACCGATCATGTTTTGGATGATTTTATATCCTCGAAACCGCAACCAGCTGGAGTAGTGAGTTGGTCTCCTCCTCAACAGAATTGGAACCCGTGGACTGGCTGTAACATCGACGAAGGCCCTCTCGCGTCAATTTCTCTTGACAACTTATCTGAAGATATTTTGCGCGACGAAACGGATCGCAAACAAAATGATATTAATCTGCAGAAAAGCAACAAAGACAGATCAAACTTGCCAGTCTTTGCAAAGAAGAATGAAATAATGGCAGCGATCAATGACAATCCAGTTGTTATCATCAGAGGTAACACCGGTTGCGGTAAAACCACTCAGGTCTGTCAGTTCATTTTGGACGACTACATTGGTTCTGGCCAAGGAGCTTACTGCTCAATCGCTGTTACACAACCACGAAGAATATCAGCTGTCTCAGTGGCGGATCGCGTCGCATCTGAAAGATGTGAACAGCTTGGTCAGTCGGTGGGATATTCGGTACGATTCGAGTCCGTCCTGCCTAGAGCTTACGCCAGCATAATGTTCTGCACTGTTGGAGTGTTGCTTCGAAAACTGGAAGGTGGTTTGAGAGGAGTGTCGCATGTCATCGTTGACGAGATTCACGAACGAGATGTCAACTCTGATTTCATTATGGTTGTTTTGCGAGACATGATTCATGTCTATCCCGATCTGAGAATCATTCTCATGTCAGCTACGATTGATACTACTCTCTTCAGCGAGTATTTTAATAACTGTCCAGTCATTGAGATTCCAGGAAGGTAAACTATTTGATCGTCCAGTTGTTCATAATTCATCATTTTTTTTTTTAAATTTCATATACTGATTTGTGCTCAAACTTTTCAGATCTTATCCCGTGCAACAATACTTCTTGGAAGACTGCATTCATCTGACAAATTTCATTCCCCCAATGGACACAAAGAAACGCAAAAATCGCGACTCCGAAGAGTTGCCAGATGTCGAGCCTGAAGAAAACATGAACAAACATATAAGCCAAGATTACAATATCCAAACTAAAAATGCAATGGCACAACTATCAGAGAAAGAAGTCAGCTTCGAACTGATTGAATCTCTGCTCTTGTACATTAAAAACCAACAAATTCCCGGAGCTGTACTTATTTTTCTTCCTGGATGGAACCTCATATTCGCTCTCATGAAGTACTTGCAACAGCACCAACTATTCGGCGGACAGAATTACATCATTATACCTCTGCACTCGCAATTGCCACGTGAGGATCAGCGAAAAGTTTTCGATACAGTCCCACAAGGTGTTACCAAGATCATCCTTTCAACCAACATCGCTGAGACTTCGATCACGATCAATGACGTGGTTTATGTGATTGACTCGTGCAAAGCTAAAATGAAGCTTTTCACATCTCACAATAACATGACAAACTATGCGACTGTGTGGGCCAGCAAAACGAATCTCGAGCAAAGAAAAGGTCGAGCAGGTCGCGTGAAGCCCGGTTTTTGTTTTCATCTGTGCTCGAAAGCAAGATTTGCAAAATTGGATGAACACATGACGCCAGAAATGTTTAGGACTCCTTTGCACGAGCTCTCGTTGTCTATCAAACTTTTGAAACTTGGAAGCATCGGGCAGTTTTTGTCTAAAGCTATCGAGCCGCCACCAATTGATGCTGTGATTGAAGCAGAAGTCATTTTACGTGGTAAACCGCATTTGCTCAATCACAATGATTTTTTGTTTGTCAAATTATTAATATTCATTGGAATCGTTTAAACGATTGTTTGTTTCAACAGAAATGAAATGCTTGGATAAAAACGATGAGCTGACGCCACTTGGAAAAATACTTGCTCGTTTGCCCATTGAGCCTAGGTTGGGTAAAATGATGATCCTGGGTTGCATTTTCCGTGTTGGAGACGCATTGTCAACGATGGCAGCAAATAGCACGACTTTCCCAGAAGTTTATAACATGGGTCCAGACGCAAAACGTTTAACCGCGCAACAGAAATGGTTTGCCGGGGCGAGGTACAGCGACCATGTTGCTATGTTACATGCATTCCAGTGCTGGGAAGAAGCAAGAGGCAGTGGGCCATATGCTGAAGAAGCGTTTTGTGAATCTAAGAGCTTGAGTTTGCCTACTTTGAGAATAACATGGGAAGCAAAAGTAATTGGAAGAAAATATAATGAAAATAATAATAATAAAATAACCTTAACATTAAATTAATGTATTTTTTCCATTTTTTAGAATCAACTGCAAGCTCTGTTAACAGCAGCAGGATTTCCTGAAGAAACCTTATGCCCAACACCTTTGAATTATCAAGCTGGTGCAGATGTTCGTCTGGACACAATCACTGCGTTGCTGTGCATGGGTCTTTATCCGAATGTTTGTTTCCACAAAGAGAAGAGAAAAGTATTAACTACAGAGTCAAAAGCTGCATTGATTCACAAAACATCAGTCAACTGCAGTAACTTTGAGCAAAACTTTCCCTTTCCATTCTTTGTTTTTGGGGAAAAGGTAGTATCTCACGTCAAATAAACATTCATGTTGTATATTATTGTTTTAAATATTAAACTAGCAAAACTATATATACTGCAAAAATGCAGTATACATTCTGCAAATTCGCTATATATATGATGCATACAAAAATGTCCGATGAGATGACGGAAACAGCAGCGAAAATTTTTTTGAATATAGGTAGATATAGGTAGATTCTTCGTTTAATTTCAGATTCGTACTCGAGCAGTGTCCTGTAAGCAGATGACAATGGTATCTCCTATTCATCTGCTATTGTTCGGCTCGCGAAAAATTGAATATATTGATAACGTAGTTCGCCTAGACAACTGGATCAATCTGGACATTAATCCTGAACACGCTGCTGCAATTGTGGCTTTGAGACCAGCCCTTGAAAGTCTTGTTGTCAGGGCAGCCAAAGAACCGGAAGCCATTTTGGAACTTAGCCCTATTGAAGAGAAAGTAAATGATAAATATTTGTATCAAGCAATTATAAAAAATGTAAAAAAAGATTAATTTTACTGATACAAAATTTGTATTAAATTCCAGGTTTTGGCTACAATAAAATCATTGTGCGGGATGAATTCATGTCGGTTTGAAATGGAACCGATCACAGGAGGTGGATTCCAGTCAAGACGTCCGCCTCGAGGTCATGTGACAGGATTTAGCGCAGGAGGCAGTGGAGGACCACCACCACCAAAAATGATGCGATCAGATAACGGGTTTCAGGGTGGACGAGGAGGTGGATTTAGAGGAAACTACAGCAGCAATTTCAGGGGAAATCGAGGCGGTGGTGGTTACGGTAACAGAGGCAGAGGATATAATGCAGGCAACTGGGGCGGACGTGGCGGATACCGTGGTGGAAGATACTAAAAGCACCATTGTAAAATTCCTTTACATTTGCAATTTAATGTAATACAATCTTTGTTGGAAAAAAATTTGTACTCGAATATTTAATTAATAAATGTTTTACATGTTAGATCGTACATAAAAACGAATGCAATTTATTTTGTTCCTTTCATAGTTGGATTGCATCAATTTGTACACATATTTTTCAATTATTTGCACAATTATTGAATATGAGTAATTGAAAGCGAATAAAATATTTGACTTCAATGTTCTAAAAATGAAAATCAATTTTATGATTGACGAATGTTGATATCGAATGTGGCTCTTACAAAAAAGTGGAACGATGACCAGATATTAAATTTAGCGCCAGGTGTACATATTGCGCATGTGCATCGCGAATTAGCATAGTATGTACGATGCCTTGATGTTTTGATTAGTAACTCTCAGACTTGGGGTTATTGAATTTTCTTACGTCTACTATTGATTAAGAAATGAATTAAGTTGATAAACAAACGATTGTCGATTAAAAATTGACGATGAATTCTTTGAATGATTATTGCCTTTTGCATATTTTTCAATACTTCAGTCCGAAAGACAGATTAAACACAAGCAAAGGTAAGCAATTATAAATTTACTTCTTGATATAAAAAATGGGTTCATTTTTATATTTTGGAATGCAATTTAATATCGAATAATTTTCACTGATTTGTGATTTTAGTTTGTGAACGATGGAACAATCTGACAAAAACATACTGGAAGGAATCAAAGCTAACTATTTTGGACCACTGTTACATCGAAAAAAATGAAACGTTAAGTCCCAAGGAGATGCAGGAAATTTTGAGGCACTGCGGCTCATCGCTGCGAGACGTGTCCCTGATTCCCATCAGTGAATCTAATAAAACCACAAGTTTCGTGCGGTTTGACTCATACACGTACAGCACAAACAATTTCACAACGACCGATGCACTCGAGGTTTTGTCAGAAGTAGCATTCAACATTACTTCTTTGTATATTCGTTGCTGCAATCAACCGCTCAATTTTATGAAAAAATCGTTCGACTTCAATTACATTGTTCAAAAACAGTGTCAGTTGACAAAACTTGAGATGGAAGGAAATTACAATTATTTCGACAGTCTGATTGACTTAGATCTTCTGCCAGAAACATTGCAGCAGATATCATTTTCGTTCATTTATTTTGAGTCTGATGTCTTGTGTCCAGTGAGTCTTAACATTTACATTTATTTGGCTTTAAATTTGCGCAACATTTTTAACAGTAACATTGAAATTAATTGTTTTATTGTTTCACAGTTTCTTAGAAGAATGTTGCAATTGAAAAAGTTAAAATTAATAGAGGGCAATTTAATCACAGAGCAATCCTTGGTTACATTGTCAACATATTTGGTCCGACTTCAAGCACTGCACTTAGAGGAAGATGTAGAAGAAGGTAGCGATATTTCCATAACTGCAATGGAAAGCATCTCTAAGTTAGTGAATTTGGAAGAATTATCGATCAAGGGATTCGTTAATACGATGGTTGATAGAGTTTTGATTTCAATTGCAAATAATTGTCCGAAAATAAAGGAACTAGCTCTTTCAGGTAATTTTTTGTACCATTTTTTACATTTCCGAAAAAAAATACTTTGATAATATTATGGAAACGGTTCTTTTGACAAGTCATTCATCAGCAGAAGTAGATTTTGAGAAAAAAATAGCGGTATGGAGAATGATAATTCATCAAATAAACATTCGCAAAATGTGTCATGAGGTTGTCCAAATCATCTCAGTAAAAATATTCCAAAACTCTGATTCATCCTTTTTCTCAGTATGAGGAAGAAAAAATGCGAAATGCATGTTACACTTTTTAAAAGGTGTTAAAACAATTATCTGACTTATTATAATTAATATAATTTTGTTACAGATTGTACGAAGATCACTAACAATGGTATAAAATACGCACTGATGGATTTGCATGAATTGAACAATTTGGAACTGAAAAATTTGTCTATCAGTGGATTAATAACGCAGAGGTGTTCAATAGTGTTGAAAAAATTAAAAGTCTACCGGTGTGAAAATTTGACATCAGAAGCATTGTGTGATGCTATTCTGACAATGCGATTTTTGTCACATTTGGAGATTCATTCATTCAAGCCAGTTTCAGAAACTGTTATGTACGCTGTACTAACTGCAGCGATGTCAAGAAACCAGAACCTCTTGGTCACGGAGGATATTAATTCATTTGAAACTCTACAAGTGATGATTTCAAAAAAAAGTAATCCAAATGAATTGGTAGAGGATAAGCCGGGCGAACCAATTTTTCACTTTCAGTGCCAGCCGAAAATGCAAAATTGGTTGACCAAGGTTCGAAATCATATATCTACCATGTTACCCAAATGTCAAATATCAGAAGAAATTATAAAACACGAGGTGTCTTCGTAATTTATCAAAGCTAGAAATAATTTGAAAGAAATTCTATCGAAGTTGGATGTGTAAATATGTAAATCATAGCGCATTTTTCGGAAATATTTATTTATTGTTAAGATAAAATGTTGGCCAGTTTTGTTACAAAAAAAATAATAATAAATGGATGAATATTGTCACGAGATATATGTAATGAAAAATATTTTCCATTTGAATTTGTTGTATTGTTTTATTACTTTTCATTTTTCATTATACAATTTGATGGTAGATAACATTTTGCTATTATTTATTAGATGAATTATTACATTCACAAAACATTATCAGTAAAATAATCGATATATGTACAAAACGAATCAATCTGAACTAAACAGATACAAACTATAGTTTATCGGTATACATTTTTTTTCGTATGTATGAAAAATTGTTTATTCATGAGTACGGAAACACACACTCTCTTCACATGTACGCTCAAGAACGAAGAAACCTCACAACTAAAACATTTATTCGTACGCAATATTAAAAATAATCGAGTTTGCTAAATTCCCGAAGAAATATATTTACAATGGTTTGTGCCTGTAAAATAAGGCCTGCAGATTTTTAATATTGTAAAATAAATATTTTAGGAGTAAAAATATTAAATTTACGCTTGCACACTTTGTTACTGTGTTAAATACTGTATTATATTGATCCATTTGTATAATCATTTATACATAACAATCATCAACTACACAGTTGATTTAATCATTGCACAGTTTGATTTAATACTATATTTGGGACATTTTTATATCATTTACTTATGTATTTTATGGCAGTATGTTAACTTTGAACTTACATTTTTGCTCAAACAAAAATTTGATGACTTTCGATTTACAAGACGGCCGCCGAAAAATATTAACTATACAACGATTCGTACGGCAAAGTTGTTAAGTCTTACACATGACTACTTAAAATAATATTTTATTCGTTAATAAAATACCAGTCTATTCAATATTGACTTGCAACTTCACTTTGTAATGTGGGAATATTTTTCGTGGCCATGTTGATCGTTATTAAGTTACCCCTGCTTTGATTTTTGTTTCGCTATTATAGTGACCAATTTTATTTTTAACTTGATTCGTTTAGTTCATGATCAAAAATTATACCCAACGGTTCTTTCTAGCCGATATATTGAAGAACTCGGTTGGGAGGTTGTTGAGTACTTTGTTCCTGTAAGTTTCGGTTACATTTTTGGTTCCCTTGCTACATGATGAAACTCGGTTTACTCGTTCGCATCTTCTCGAAACAGACCAGTACACGAAACCTTCCGGACACTTGTACAAGTATCCTTGCAGTGAACCGTTATCATCCCTGTTACACTTATAGAATGTATTACTGCATCCACTCTCGTATGGGAAGTGTCCCACGGCCGGACACAAGGGTGCGTTAGTAACTGCAATCTAAAAAAGAAATATTCAAAATTAATATAATGTAAAGAGATTGTCATGTGTAAAGATATCATATAGGTGCGCGCAGGCTTTACAAGACCATAAGCAACTTTGTTAAAAAAGTTCATCAAACTCTAAAATAGAAATTTTCTGTATTTATAAATTAAAACAAAATTAACTTTGATACATTCTGAGTTAAATAATCTTTTGCTTTTTTAATCTTTTTTTTTTTTTAATGTGAAAATGAATTTGTCACATTAACTCGTTATTGATGTTTTGCAAATTCATCTGTTTATCCATTTATCTCTATTAGATAATAAATGAGTTTGTTTGATATTGCTACTTACAGAAGTGGATGGTAAATTGGGTGCTGCCCTGTAGACACGAGAAGGCTTGCTTTCAAATCCTTCGCAAGGTGTATCACTTTCCTCCTCCGGAATGCACTGAAGTTTCTTTTCATCAAAGATCGTATCCTTCGGACAACTGAAGACTAGAATCTTCACTTGCGTCGCTTCAGTTGTACATTGGTAGAACAGATTGCAATACTTGGGGTATCTTCGGAAACCTGACGGACAAATTAATACGAACTGGTCTCCAGATAAGTTGGGAACCGGACAAGGGAAGGATCCAGGGGGGATGAGGGCAGAAGATGTCTCGGTACTTTGTGTTGTAGCTGACACTGTAGTTTGAGCGGCTCCTTCAGTCGTTGCTGCCATTTCTGTGGTTGTAACTTCAGCTGTGGCAACGCTAGCTTCAGTTGAAACAGCTTCAGTGACAGTGGTGGACACAGCTTCGTTTGTAGTGGATTCGCCTTCAGTTGTTGTTGCACCTGCATCTGTCGTCATTCCAATTTCTGTTGTCGATTCATCTCCTGTTGTAGAAGCTCCACCTTCGGTAGTCGTTACACCTGCCTCTACAGTAGTAGCCCCAATTTCTGTCGTAGCGCCTGATTCAGTAGTAGTGGCTCCAGCTTCAGTCGTAATTCCAGCTTCCGATGTAGCTACTGTTTCTGTATTAGTAGCTCCGGCTTCCATCGTACTTGTTTCGATTTCGGTAGTTGTTCCGGCCATTTCTGTGGTGGATCCAGCTTCCGTCGTAATTGCTCCAGCTTCGGTAGTTGTTCCGGCCATTTCTGTGGTAGATCCAGCTACCATCGTACTTGTTTCGGTTTCGGTAGTTGTTCCGGCCATTTCTGTGGTGGATCCAGCTACCATCGTACTTGTTTCGGTTTCGGTAGTTGTTCCGGCCATTTCTGTGGTGGATCCAACTTCCGTCGTAATTGCTCCAGCTTCGGTAGTTGTTCCGGCCATTTCTGTGGTGGATCCAGCTTCCGTCGTAATTGCTCCAGCTTCGGTAGTTGTACCAGTTGCCTCTGTCATGATTTCTGCTTGAGTGGTTAGTACAGCCTGAGTTGTTGCAACTTCAGCTTCAGTGGTAACTATTGCTTCCGGTTTTACAGTAGTTGTTGAAGTAACTGCAGCCGGTTTTTTAGTTGTAGCGGTTTCCACAGGTAGAGAAGGAGAACTTTGAGAACCAGAACAATCTCTAGGCGGATAAACTGACTCAGGGTGGTTACAGACGTTAATGCTAGGATCGAATATCGTGCCCTCACCGCATTCAAAATGATAGATATTGAAACCGTTTCCGTTGCTTACACACCGATAAAATTTACGACAGTCAACAGGAACTGGCTTGAATCCTTCTTCGTCACATGTGTATGAATAATCAACTGAAGGCTTTCTGGTGCCACACTGATTTGCATTTGGAGTCGTTGCAACCTGACTTATCATTGAACCGGTTTCAGGCGTACTAGAGGTGACAGATTGTTGTTCATAAACGTTAGTTGTAATTTGTGAAGAGGTTTGTTCAGCTTGTTGACTGGTCTGAGTAGCTGATTGTTCGGGTTGAGAAGTTGATTGGCTAGATGGTGAAGGCGATTGTCCAGACTGAGTATTTTGATTATTACAAGCTTCAACTTGATCAGCGAAATTACATGTTTGCAGAGCTTGATCCCAAGCAGTTCCTGGACCACAATCAAAGTCGAACTTTCTGTAACCTACAGTATTGTTTCCTACACAACGAATAAATTTATGACAGTTGTACGGATTTGGGAAAAAGCCTTCAGCAGTGCATTTAGCTGATGGCGGAACTTGTGTGCCAGCATTGCTAGGTCCTTGCATTTGACTAGTATTGGGAACAGTAGGGGCAAGGCTCGATGGGTTACTGGAATCAGAAGGATTGACAGGTCCACTGACGGGTTGTACAGTTGTTTGAACAAGTTGTGGAGGTGTTTGTCCAGCTGGTTGACTGGTCTGGGTAGCTGATTGTTCGGGTTGAGAAGTTGATTGGCCAGATGGTAAAGGCGATTGTCCAGACTGAGTATTTTGATTATTACAAGCTTCAACTTGATCAGCGAAATTACATGTTTGCAGATCTTGATCCCAAGCAGTTCCTGGGCCACAATCAAAATCGAACTTTCTGTAACCATCAGTTTCGTTTCCTGCGCAACGTATAAATTTATGACAGTTGTTTGGATTTGGGAAGAAGCCTTCAGTA
>JAQQRF010001438.1:0-12474 GCA_030523145.1 Trissolcus brochymenae | reverse complement strand
AGAAAAATAATTTCATAATAACTTGATAAAAATTGAACATATTTCATAAACAAAAATTATACGATGCACTTTTGTTACCTCTGTTATTTGAATAAGTTTCGTCAAATTTCAAAAATCTATCCGGAGTGAAGTGACGATACATCTTGTCAAAAACGACTGCTTTCGAATGCTCGTCACTAATTTCAAGGGAAAAAAACATGCAAGTTTTCTTATCGCCACTTTGATATGTTTATAAACTTGTTCCGGCTCAATTGTTTTTTAACAAATGCAATTCGTGCATAATTTAAAAAGACAATTTTATGAATTTTCAAAAAAATTCCAAAGAATATTTCAAAAGAATAATAAAATTTATAATGAAATAATAAAGACGATCTAGAAAAGAGACAGGAATTGTATATTTAACCACAGAGAAAATTTCAAGTTGCGGATACTCCTTTACTACATCTCTGTACTACTTCTTCCGACTTTATTTTACGTCTTCTGAGCAGAGTCATTGTCTGGCTTACATTTTGAAAGAGCTGCAATTGCACTACCAACGTCTTCTTCAGTGATGCATTTCCTACAATAATATTTTTAAGAAAAGTTAAAGAAGCTCCTAAACTAAAACCTAAAAACCTAAATGACGTCAAGTTTACATGGCTAAGCCTCAACCGAGCGTTTAAAATGATTTTTTAACACGCTAATCAAATTGATATGATAGTACAGTGGCGCAGAAGCAAAAACAGATAACTCTAGTTCTTAAAATTTCAAGAAATGTATATAATTTCAAAAATCCACTACCCTGTCAATTATGAAAAATAATCAATATTGAATGAAATTGTCTGTACAGTTCAGGAATTAATTCAATCGTTTAAATTAAAAACTGAGTGATCTGTTCTTGCTTCTCAATCATGGATTTCTTTTTAACGCATTAATGACGATTATACATACTCTTTACCCAAAGTGAAAGCTTTTTTCGGAGAGTTGCTTGGACATGAACCGTTCATTCTCTCTGAGCGTTTCATTGATTTCTTCAATACATGTTTTGAATTTCTGATGTATGAGCTCAGTTGACTTCTCAAGACACCCTAAAATATAAAAAATGACAATTGACAAAAAAATGAAATTTGAAATTGCAAACAGCAAGATATGAAATTGTGGTATATCAACTCTACATCTACATTTCAGTGTATACATATTTAGTTTTTTCAAAATTTGTTTGATAAAATATAAAGTCACTAAAATACTAACACAATGTCCCTTTCCTACTTTGAGTATCGGTTATGTGTTTATCACTGTGAGTGCATAATTCTGATAGTCGGTTTGGTTTGGAGTATCATTTGTTTGTCTTCTTAAATCGTTGCCCCAGTACCTTATAAAAAAGTGCTGTTGCTTGAATTGCAAACCTGCCTTCAAGAATTCTTTTAACTCTGGAGTCAATTCCGGAAGTTTTGCTAGATATTTGATACTGGGTCTTGACTTAGAATGATAAAGGTTTTCAAGATTTTGATTCTTCTTTTTGAACGCTGAACTTGAAGAGGGGCACTCGTACAATCCAGGGACATTTGTCCTAGATGAATCATTCTGAAAAAACATTACAATAGAATAATCTTATATTTTATATAAATAAATAATTTGTAATCAAGAGATTGAAAAAGGATCAATTGAAATATAGAAAATATAAACTTTAAAATTTATTTTATTAATCATAGTTTTTTAGACATCATCAGAGTGTTGAATTACCTCAGTTTGCAAAACAATCGGTGCATCACATGGAATCGAGGGCAGAACATCAATTTCGACTTCAATTAACACTACTGTGATCTCACTGCAATCGGGAACTTCATCCTCTTCTTCAAGGTCATCAAGTCTTCTTTTCTCGTCATGCATTTGCAAAATGAATTCTTTACCACACAAAACCTTCGCCAGATTAACATCTTTCTCAGTTGCCTCATGCAGACTTCTTGAAGTAAGTTAAACATCTGGGATACCGATAATTTTGGCGAATTTTATTCGTTTGACTCTTTGGAGAATCTTACAATAAACTGTTCTTATGTTCATTTCCATAAAAATCGTTGGGACGTATATAAAACTTAAATATGAGAATGCACTGTTTACTGAAATCACAACGGTTCATAAGATAAAAACTGTAGCATTAAAATTAAAATACTAGAAGTAACTGAAATATTTCTACACACAAAATGTCCCTAGATCAGGCGTTGAAAGTAGACATGATGCTATATGACATATTGAAGCAATTTAAAGTTAGTCCTGGGAGATTGTACACAAAACAAAGAGTGGAAACTGAAATACTTAAAAATATGGCGTCCAGAGAAGTAAATTGAAACTTAAATCAAAAGAATGGTTCCACGGCCGACAAAAATAAAGTGAGATGACAGGCTATGATCAACTCTATAACGAAATGGAGTATAATGATTGCACGCATAAAAAGTATATTTAATAATATCGTTGTCTTTTCTATCTCTTCATCTTTTACTTACTTGCTTTTTATTTAATACGCACTTGATAACACTGTATATTAAACTTGTATACATAACTTATATTTTCTTTTTCAGTTCTACAAATGTCGATTGTTGAATACACCAGTAGAATTATTTATTGCACGACTATTCGTAACGAGAGAAAAAACTTGTGTATAAACCAAAATGCAAATTGTTTTGGTTATAAAAGCTGAGTAAATATTTTTAACTGAATGTGAGTCAATCTGTGAGTGTCAATTTTATCAACATAATTACTAAAAGTTGAATATAAAGTTTAATTAGTTCCGAATTAAAAAAAAATGTGTAGATGAAATGAAAAAGTTTAATTTATATTGACATATTTTGATATCAATTGAAAAGATTGATAATATAAGATTCATAATATTATTTTGTAGGTCTAGATCAAAATTGTAAGAACATGTATGCTGAACTTAAGATAAAAGAATTCAGGAGATTTCTTGTTCATTTAGTAAATACAGGCTTGAACTATTGAAAGTCCATCTCCTGCCAGGCGTGTTGCCTTGCCACGATCAGGCCGGTTTCTAGACACTCATGAATAAAACACTTATTGTTTTCAACGCTTGAAGTGTCTATTGTTATGAAAATGATTTATTTTAAAACGTGATTTGTGTTTTTTTTAAATATTTTGTGGAGGTTATTAAGATTTAAACATAAAAAGTGTCTTTAGTATATTTAGACACATTTGTTGTTTTATAACAAAACACTCGAAATTAGGTTCAAACACTAAAATTTGAGAAAACACTTCGGAAGTGTCTAATGTTTTAAAAAAAGATACATTAAAAACATGTATTTTTGCAGTGAAGATATTGCAACAAACGTAAGGTAGCTGGACCAGTAGTCGAACATGTACCTATGGCTGAACGCTTTCGATTAAAAAATAAATTAATCATTCAAATTATAAGAATAAATAAGAAAAAAAATTGAATATTATCTTTAAGGTTTCAAGAAGTTGATAACAAAAACCGAAGAAAATAAATATCAGTTTTAAAAAAAAAAAGTATTTTTTCTACTGATAACGACGTGCAATTTCGAAACTGACTTATCGTATTTCGCAAATCAAGCAATATTTTTCTTAAGAAAACATCATCAATGTTACATTAAATATCGTATAGAGTAAATGATCGTAGTAATCAGAAGAAGTCAAAGAATTGACATAAAATAAGTAGCCTGGATTTGGAAAGAATATACTTTCAAGAGAGTAGCGTTCAGAAATACGTCCACCAATATGATATGTTGTACCAATGCTCGAATGCTTTCAGGAGGGGGATGGGGGTTGTTTTGGAAAACTTTCAACGAATGTTTTGAAGACGGCGGTTGCTGAATGATTTTAAGTTAATCTAAAATTCAAATTTAGTGATTGAGACGCCTTTTAAACGTTGAGTGTACCTTTTTTTTGACAAATATTAAATCAATTTATAGAATAAAAGGTATTTTTTTTAAAACGATTTAAAGATGTTTAATGCTTGAAACATAAATATAACCTCAAATTTTCACAAAATATGTACAATTCATTAATCTTTTTAGTTTTAGACATACACACATGATAATATCATGTCCAAATGATCATACACGCAAGAAGATGTCGAAAAAGCATTGGACGACATGCAAAATGGTGTGCATTTATCACTTGCTGCTCAGGGATATAGAATTCCAAAAAGTACAATGCACAACAAATTAAATCTTAGAACTCCAGTGAATTCCACATTTGGATCAAAACCTGTGTTGTCTGCCGAAGAAGAGCGCCGTATACTTTCGTGGCTTTTTTATTGCTGTGATAGAGGTTTTCCTGTAATAAAGGACCAATTGCTCAACTCAGTAAAAAAATACATCATTGTATGTATGTGAACTAAAAAAAAGGATCTTGTTAACATTGATCCGTCTCGCCGATTCAATTTGGATGAAAGTGCTTTTTTCTTGAGCCCAGAAACAAAACAAGATTTAGCTAAAAAAGGTGCGAAATCCGTACAAAAAGTTCAGCGAAGGGATAAAAAAGAAAATTTAACTGTTCTATTCAATGTGAATGCAGCAGGCTTATTGGTGCCACCAATTATTCTATTTTGGTACCATCGAATACCAGAGCTCATTACTTCTTGTATTCCTCAAGGGTGGACTGTGGGAACCACAGAATCAGGATGGATGACTGCTGAATCCTTCTACGAATATGTAACTAACGCTTTTTATCCATGGTTATTGCGACAAAAGATGCAGATGCCGATTGTTCTGTACATGGATGGCCACAAGTCGCACGTTTCATGACAACTGGTTCAATTTTGTATTGAAAAAGGAATAGAACTCGTTTCGTTGTACCCTAATTCGACGCGTATAATACAACCACTAGACGTTGCCGTATTCCACCCTATGAAAAATGCTTGGCTCAAAGCAGTGGATAATTTTCGATTCTCACATAAACAAATTCGTTTAGGCCGAGAGAATTTTGCTTTTGTTTTAAAGTCCGCTCTCGACCAAATGGAATTGACCAATACTATTAAAAATGGTTTTCAGACTTGTGGGCTGTATCCTTTCTGTCCAGATGCTCTCAATTATAGCAAGCTCAAAACCACGAATCCTGAAACTCCAAATCAACCTTCAACTTCATCTTTGGTCACGGATTCGGAAGAAAAGATTCAAGCTCAAAAACTTCTCACTATTTTTGAAGAAAATTTGGACGCTGAAATTGTTCAAAATTTTAAACAAGCCGAACAAAACCATGGATTTCTGACCAACTTTCTATATGATACTACGTACAAATTATAGTTAAAAATGAAGCAGAATTGTGGTACATATTCATTTTTTAATCAACAGTTCTCTTTAAACTGATACCTTTTGATGGTCGACTAAAAATTTGCATTATAATAAGTCAGTAATGTTTCAGATTTTTCTTATTTTCAGATGGTCAACCTAAATATTTGCATCATATTATTTTGTTTTAGGTTTTGGTTACATAATGTCTAAATTTCTATCGAAATTTCTGTAATTTTGTTTTCAGGTCTGATTAATAATGTAGACGAATTTTTGCACAAGGTGTCGATTCTAGAGCTTGACGAATATGGCCAACTTGTACCACTTGGCGCGATTGAAGATAATCATACGAGAACTGACACTCTCAAAGCAGATGATCAAATTCAAACACACTAACTACCAGTTCAGTTTGAAAACATGGAGTTTTTTATTGCTTCTCCAGATGGAGAAATCACACCGTCAAGTGCAAATCAGAATGACAATTCCATCTCATCTTCAAATCAACTCCAAAATGTTGATTATCTCACCATTTCTGCAGAAGATAAAATAATCACCCTTGAAAATTATCTGACTTATGAGGGCTGTCTTAAAAGTAGTAAGTTTGCATCAAGCTAATTAGAACAGAATAAGAAAGATTTCATTTGCTAAACTTTAATTTGTATTTTGGTTTTTTAGGTACCCTAGATAATGAAAGCATTCTCGTCAGGATTGTAGATCCTGTGGTAAACCCTAACGCAAATCCTACTGCACACCCTGAAAAAGCCGCAACTGAAAAAAGAAAAATCGCTGAAGAAAAAAAAGAAAGAAAAATGCAAAAGAAAAAGAAACTTTAATTTTTCGAAATGAAATAGTCACTGTTTTTCATAATTTTTCTATGGTTTGATCAATTTCAAATTAAAACATAAGAATGTATAATGAACAAATATTTTTTATGCTTCATATATCATAAAATAAACATTTCAAAATGATAATATCAATTTTTCATATAATTATTTTGCATTAAAAGACGGCGTTCGAACACTGGTCCATGTACGTTCAACCACTAATCCCTGGCTGAATAGCGTTCGATCACTGGTGGAAAGAAATCTTTATTAACATTCTTATTTATCGTTATGAAATACAATTTTTTCAAGTTAAATTCTGTTGTTTTAGAATTTTCGATGATAGATCTAACACATAAAATGTAAATTGAAACCATTTTAACGAATTAATTTTTCTGTATAATTATTTAAAGTTAAGCGCAGCCTTATTCGTTCAACGATTGGTCCCTTTACCTTATGTGACAGGAATAAGATCAGCTATTCGAAGGATTGAAGTAACTAAAGCTTGACATAACCCGTACTTCATATTAATGTACGACAATATTTAAATTCTTTTATTAAATAATTTATAACAAATTATATTCTTGGTCAGAATGATGCAAGAATACGCCCGTCTTAGTCATGGATGCAACCGATGTCATCATCAGCCGTTAAGTTTATAAAAATGGTTAATAAACAATCAAAAGACAGGAGAACTAAATATTTGTAGTACGAGATCTAGAAAAGAGATCATAACTTCTTACAATCGCGAGAGCTCAATTTATGGGGCGCAATTCTTTTGAACTCATGAGTCGAATGTTTATCCTAAGTCCAATGTTAAGATTATGTGACTCTAAAGAACTTCGAACTGGAGCACCCCATAATTTTCTAACTGACATTTATATCTAATACGTGACTTTTTCCGAATTTGTGCCGATAAATGAAGTGCATTGGAGCACTGGGTCAGTCAGTTTGCCACCAACCTCGTTAGACGCAAAATCCGCGCAAGGAATGAAAATAATTCGCACTCATAAAACAAAAATGGGTATAACTGAAAAAATTATATGTGAAAGATTATAAAACAGTGAATTGTAAGTTTAATAAATTTAACCAGTGAAAATTATTACGTCCTATTTGTCAACAAAAAACCTGCGACCTCACAGGCTCTTTTAGAAGTATTTTTATCGTGTTTTTGCGTACGCAGAAGACCGAAGCGTTCACGTAAATTTTACGTGAAATTTTACGCGTTCGTGTTAACTTCGACGTGTTCGCGTAAATTTTCACGCAGTCGCGTGAAATTCCACTGTTCGACATGGAATTTAGATTAGCGAATTTCTGACAGATATTTTACATATGAACAGGTATTGGATATAGAGATAACGAAACGTCCTATTTAAAAGTAGCGAATTTGTTTAATGAATCCACCGTATATCGTACTGTCGACCGATTTTCAACAGACCGGCTCAGTTATTATGCGTCGATATGTTTATAATAATCGGTTTTTTTCTGGGTTTCTATTGAGATAAGACCATTTTTTAATGATTGGTAATGTAGACCGGAAAAAAATCTATTTTTGAAATAACTTTCTGAAAAATACTTGACATTTGACATTTTATTTCATCAAATTTTTTATCGAATATCAAATCATTTACATATTTTTAATTTAATATTAAAGTTACATCAGAAATTATGATTTTCTTTCAACGGAGTTTGGTCTTTTTCCTAAAAAATCCTTGAACTGTATAAAGTACCGCGACAATTTTTTTCAGTTCAATGGGAAGAAATTGATTCGATTCTGAAATTTGGTATTAAATGATTAATTTTATGTTTAATTTCATTTTGAACGAAAAAATCGGACTAGTTGATATCGTATAACTTAATTAAACATAACTTCTTCAAATCTTTTGTTTCTATGAAACAAACAATTTCTCCGTATACAGTTCGGTCAATATTTTAAATATGCATCATACGGGTAGCTAGTATATATTTTATTTATTAATGTCGCTCTGCCGTACACTTTTGAATTCGCTACATCTTACCTTACCAAAAGTTGTTCAGCGGCAGTTCCACTTGAAATGTTGACTGGATAATTTAATGGTACAATTTCTAGCGTACTATCATCCATGTTTTTCACTATTTTAGATTCTAAAGAGCTAATAGCATATATAAGTTTTAAATTATTTGTTATTTCCGTGCTCAAGTTTTGCGTGCCGTGAATAATTTGTGACAAGAAACCATTTTTGTCTTAAAAAATAAACGCTTATGATGCCCAAAGAGGGCCCCATCGTCGAACTTCGAGATGTAAGTGGAGTAACATATGAACATAATACGTAATTAGCTTAATAAAATTCCATTTTTATACGAATTGATCTGTATTTATATACAGATCATCACAATTTGATTTTAAAATGCTGCATTCTGAACAATACAAATGTCTCACTTCATAAATCTCAATCAATAAATCTTTTATAAATTTTTATGCAGTGTATTTAGTGTTGGGCATCGAGTTAGGTTGTGGCAAATATTTCGAAAGATAAGCTAATATGTCGACTAAACTCGCACTAGTCCACTTATATCTCATGTATATCTTGAACAAGTTAAAAGCAGCTCGCTCGATATTAATTCCCGACCCTACATATAATTTGTCACGTGCCGCTGCATTTAACTCATCGCTTGAATCCATTGAATTTAGCCGATCAGGTTGCGGACTAAGTGCAAAATAGCTCGATGGTAAAAAAATGAGCATCACTCATTATCACACTAACATCGCTTGCATCGAATGCGTCGATCGACTGCAATGACAAATGAATTTTAATTTAATGGAATTTAAACTTATTTTTCAAACGACATTTGTTTCTGATATTATGATAATTATTACCTCCCTTTTTTTGGAGTAGATGAAATGAAACCAACGTGCGGCGGACTTGCATGAAAATCAAATGTTTTAGAGGAATTAAAATCGAAAGTTGATACATTTGGAGATGCTTTAGAAACATCTAAAAAAAGATAATTATAATCACTTACGTGCAGAAACAAAAATTTTTTAAATTATTTTACTAAATATTAACATTTTCAGTAGAATTTTCATCCACATTACCAACAAAATTTCCTGGTGACGATAATAATGTGCAAATCATATCCGGTGTTTCTGATCGCAACAGAAACATCTGAAAATACAACGAAATAAAATAGATGACTAAATAAACTTCATTTCTGCTCCAAACTAAATGCATAAAAAAATTTCCGGAATCTTCGACGGTAAACATTTTTTTAAAAATGCCATCATTTAAATCTTCAGAATGCTCCCTTTTTTGCAACAAATCATGACAGATTCATTTAACTCAGATGAACTAAATATCTTGTCTGGAGTTAGGCTCAGAGTTCTGGTAGTATGATTAGAATCATCATTAACACGAACAACTAAGTTATCTTCTGAATTTGTTATAGAATTTCTAAAAATTTATCGATTGATTAGCGTGAACAATCGCGATATAATTGAAATCACGCGAACTGTATTATTTCATATCAAAATAAAATATCTTACATGTCTTATATAAATTCACACAATCACTTCTGGGGTTATAATAAGCAATTTGGATTTAAATTCAAAATAAAAATAATGCATTTCCCGTCAGTATTCGAAATGTTTTTGCAATAAATATAATACGCTCGATTTTTTAAATAAAATATTACTGCAACAACATTCAATTAAAAAACAATTCACGCCTTTTTATCAGTTTTGAATACCAACGATTTTATCGACAATGTATGGAAAACTTTGTCTTTGTCTTTGGCCGGTTATATTGTAAACAAAGCAGTTACGAGGCGATTCTTTTCAGAAAAGGATTTCAGAAAAGTATTATTGGTGTGGTCTGTGAAAAACATTGTTGCAAATTAAATCAGAATTAGTATAATTAATAAACTGAGTGATATTACAATAATTATTAATTTCAAAGCATTTCAAATTATAGTAAACAATTGTTAAAATGTGAGAATTTGTTGAGTTTATGAAATTTGTTTTGAGAACCGTTTAGTTAGGTTATGTGACTTGATTTCTTGTTGAACAAGCCTGAGAATTAGCTACTTTATTTTATTCAACAACAATCGACATTGTTAAATTGACTATTAATCTAGAAGATTTTTTTTATCTACAGATCAACATGACGTCGGAAAGGCTGATGAGAAAATGGACAAAACCTGCTTTAAACTCGAGCCCACCATCACAGCAAAAGATACGATTTAAAAATGGAATGAAATTCAATTTCCTTATTTAATTATTTTCACAAAATCTGTTTTTTGTACGATGGATTCTCAAGCGGAATTATTCTTTTTTTAGGTTAAGTGAGCCAAATCATTGAAAACTCTAGCTGACTCAGGCAGTGAAGATTCACGAAAGAAACGCCTCGAAAAAAAATTATTGTCGAGGAAGACGTTGTAAAGAGAAAATGGACGAAGTAAAAGAAGTAGAAAAGGGCAGAAGGTCAAAGGTATGATCATTGGTCAAAGGAAATTTCTATGCAAATAAAATATACTTATGTTTATATAATCTGATTTGTTTGTTAGAGAAAGTGTTTAAGTTTTAAAAAATTTAGAATATTCAACATTAATGAAGAAAAATTGTTTCTACATAACAATAATAATGTCTACTTGACTTGGATGAACTTTGCAAGATCCCGTGGATGGTTCATCAAACGATGATTTGCACGGTGATCTCAGTACCGACGAAGAAGTTTTATATCAAAAAATAAACAAGTTGTAGTTAATTACTTGCTCTTAATCAACTGTTCTATTCATAATTAATGAACATCTTCAAATTATAGTTGAAATTGAAACGAAAACAACGACTCGTTAACGAAACAAAGCCAAGTGCTGGAGACACCCCGCTTCCATTGTCCAACGTTCAAATTGCTAAGTCGAAACCCAAGGAAAATGAGAAGTTCAAAGAGCCAATTGAGATTTCTGAGGTAGCAAAAAAAAAAAAAAAAAGATGTTTCTGATGTATTGTTTTGTTTCTTTTTTTTTCTCCAACCCTTATAATCAATTTTCTTCTACTGATTAACGAATTTGTTTTTCTGGTCGTTGAAGTAGAGACTGATTGTGAGACTGCTCCAACAAGTAAGACAGGAAACAAATATAAGTGAAAAAGTATCGACGATTTATCAAGGAATCGTCATTCACTGGCCAAATGTTTTCTAAAGAGTAATATGACTAAAATGTAAGTTCATGAAAAATTAAATTGAGTATGAATTTAATTTCAAAATCTAACTTATCGTGTGGAGTTATGAGGAGTGTGGCAAAATCTTTTGTGTTAATGGCAATATTGCAAAATTGTTTGCGCGTGAGCGATCGCTTGTTTGTTTTGTGTTTGTAATGTTAAGAAAGGATCGACATTTTATCTGAATAACGATGAGTTATTATAAAAAACATTATTACAGAAACATAATTCATAACCAAGACTACCACTTTAATAATTTATTTTTAAAATAATTTTCGTTCTTAGATATATCCATTTTTTTAATTTGAATTTAATGATAATGATAAATTTTCTTAACAACTTAATTTTAAGCAATTAAAACTCTTGATTAAAATTCTGATGTAGATATAAGAAAGTCGTTTATTTATTTCGTTCATCTATTTTAATGTGTTTCATTATTGATCATCATTAAGAAAAACTATTCAATTAACGTATGATTAATCAAATATGAATACTCTCTAAATAGATGAACTTTTCGAACTTTGGCGTTCGGATTTCAAAAGATGCATGGCAAGACGTCGTATGAGAAATGACTGAGTACCCAGTCGTTTCTCACCAAGTGATAAAACTCACACGGGGAGCCACGAGAAGGCGACCCGGCGAGACCGTATTACTCGCCTCGCTGTCGTTATCCTGCCGACGGACGAGCGCGCCAATCAAGAGGGTATAGTTCAATTACAACCACAGGCCACTTGTGTTCGAGAAACGTCTGATCCTCTCGCGGCTCCCAGACGTTTGCCTGTCCTCTATATTACTCAACTTCGCAACCCAGCGAGGACCCAATGAAGGGGAACGGACCGAGTGTACTCTTACTCCCAGGGATGCATGGTCATCCGAATGCACGTGTTTACCATGAACGTTCTATTAAGAAAACGTGCGACCCACGACGTTTTTCATTTAGCTTGACGGTCAGAGTCCGATAAGTTCGGTCCGACAAGTGAGCCAGCACCATACAAGGCATGAAAGACGTCTAGAGTGGTTAGAGGCTATATGTCTCTTATCCACCCTCACTAGCCGGCGCAAGTCATGAACCGTAGTTCATTGGTCGACTCCTCCAAGTTAACCCGACTCTTTATGCTGTAAGAAAACTTGTTCGAATAGTGGTGAAGAACTCATCACTATGTTCCTCCGAGAGGCATAGATAATTCTGTGCAAGTTAGAAGTCATCGTATGATGGTCT
>JAQQRF010001437.1:0-11997 GCA_030523145.1 Trissolcus brochymenae | reverse complement strand
TATTCTTAAAGTTCAAGTCAAGCCCTTCAAAACAAAAACAAAGCTTTTTTCGATAAGATCCATCAAAGTTATGAAGGATTGAAAATTTTCATTTTTCAGGGGGGGGGGCCGCTAATTGTTTTGTCGAGTGTATTATGCAAAAAAAAAACTGGAAAAAGCTATAGTTTTATTTTTTTTTTAGTTACTAAAATTTCATACTGGTGAGCATTATATTTATTTATAAAAATGTTGCGTTGAATTTGAATTGTTATCGACTTTTTATATTTTTTTAGTAACATAATGGATCAAGAATTTTCTTATATGTTGAGCTAGAACGACAAAGTTCTCTATGTATTCAATCGATACAAATATTTTTTGCATCGCGTCAATAAAAAGGCTCCTACGGATGTTTGGAGATGCATAAATAAAAAATACCCGCGCAAAATTTACCAAGTTGATGAAGATGGACCTATTGTTCAGGAAAAATCAATGTATGATTGTCATAATCACCCCGAAGATCTGACGATAAACCGACAAATCATTTCGAACGCTGTCAAGCGAAAACTCGCAGACGAATCTGACGACCGAACGGAAAGGCCAATGCAGTTGATTCGAGCCGAACTCTGCAAACATCAGGAGGAACTGGGCGTGAATAATACAGACATATCGCGGATTAGAAAAAATGTTTACCACGAAAAACGGTCATACTATCCAACATTACCGAAAAATGCAGATGAGGTTCATAACATTCTCATCGATTTTCAATGTAAAACAAATCGATCTGAAAATTTTACTCTCGTAAATGACAAGCAATCGAAAATAATTATTTTTGGGTGCCAGACAAATGTTTTGTTTTTGCGAGAATGCAGTAAAATACTAGCTGACGGAACTTTCCAGTATTGTACAAAATTTTTTTACCAACTTATTGCGATTCATGGTTTCAAAAACGGTCATTTTATACCACTTTTTTTTGTTTGCTTCCGGACAAAAAAGAAGAATCATATGAGAAGACTTTTCGGCATATTTCGAATCTTTGTAGTGAAAATGGATTCAATTTTGATCCAAATACCATAGTTTTGGATTACGAAATTGCAATTCACACTGCAGCTACCAAAATTTGGCCTCGGATAAAAATTAGCGGTTGCAATTTTCATCTTGGTCAAAGTTGGTTTAGAAAAATACAAAGTAGCTTAGTCTCAGAATACCAGACTGGCAAAGAAGAAGTTGCGGAATTTTTGAACCATATTTTCGGCTTGTCATTTTTACCCGTCAATGAAGTTGAGGAGTGCTTGGATTTCGATTTTATGAGCGTCCAACCACAGGACAAACGACTAGATGAATTTTGTTCATATTTAGTAAGAACTTATATTTTCGAAGATGCGAAATTTCCTGTAACAATGTGGGCAGGATTAAATGCAAATTATTGTAAAGAAGCGACAAACTTATGCGAATCGTTCCATTCGCATTTTCGTAAAGAATTCAATAATTATCACCCGTCTATTTTTGTATTCATAGAAGCATTATTAAGTTTTCAAGTAAGCACATATGTAAAAATTTGCAGTAGTGACGTTGTGCGTAAAAAATCTTCGAAAACTTGTGCGAAATATGAAAAATTGCAATTATATATAAACGAATTTTTAAAAAATAATTATGACCGCTATAGTTTTGTACAAGCCGTTTCGAAGTTCAACAAGCATGAAGAACGCAGAAGACTGAAAAATGTTTAATTGATTTTTTTTCGTTATTTCTTATTGTTTAAATTGTTGTATGTGAAGTTTATAATAAACTTGTCTCATATTATTTTAATTATCTTATTTCTATTTCGGAGGAGTTTGCCCTACTTATTTTTAGCTTGTCTTATCGTTACGGAGGAGTTTGCCTATCGCCGTTTTTGCCTACATTTTCGGCCGGATTTTGAAAATTAACCTATTTTATATTTATTGAATCAAATTTTTTTTTAATTTTCGTCAAATTTTTTTTAATTTTTCTACAATTTTCCAACATTTTTTAACAATTTTAACATTTTTTCGATTTTTTTTTGTTAAAACATCGGATTATCTAGCCTCTAATAGGTGTTTTAAAACGGATTTCAACATTAATTCCGGTATATTAATAAATTTTTAACATGACTAAGAAAATTTTCCAACATCAAAATTTTTCCAAAATCAAAATTTTTCCCAAGTCAAAATTTTTCCCAATTCAAAATTTATTAAAACTCAAAATCTGAGATTAATAAACAATAAATTCATCCTTTAATCATAGAATTCATTCGAAACCAAAAATTTTTATCTTTTTTCTACATTATTGAGTGAAATTAATGATAAACCAACGCTCCCAATTCGTTGTTTATGTTGCCATTTTCAAAGGGTTATTTGATTAACGGTCCACGTATCGTAACTTCAGTACAATGTGAAGAACCGAAAAGATATATTTGTTTTTGTTTTCAACACGATTATTACCTAAAGTAAACGTTAATTTATAACCAAATGTAAGATCAAAAAATTTATAATATTACACGTTTATGAGTTGAGAAATAATTTTGAAATGTTGTATTTGTACAATATTCACAATAAATAATAATTCTAAACATGTTCTAATTATTTCTAAAAGATCAAATTTTTCTGTAATATATGTAATATATATTCTGTAATCATTCTACCTACGATCTAAAATATTATATCGCCATATTAAGTCTGCCTTTCATTTACTCAATATGTTATTTTTGAGTGATTTTGAGTAAGTGCTTTTATAGAACATTTTAATTTAAAATTTTAATTTAAAATTTTCAACCGATGCTCCTTTTTCTAATACTAATAACTAATCTTATTTGCTGATAATTATGATCGAACGCTGACTATGCAGAAGTGGTCAATGATTTATGATCAAAATTCGTAGAAAAAGGTAATAAACAATCAAAGGACTAATAGATCACTCCGTTCTTTTGATTGATATAATATCATACATAAAATGGATGCTTATGCTATCAAAATTTTAAACTGCCCGAAAATATTTTTAAGAAATCATTGGTTCTCGAAAAAGTATTGTCCAAGTGGTATTAAATTTAATTGTATCAATAGCGATTTATGATTTAAATGTCCCGTATATCACGTACCTTCAATTAGTAAGTCTTTCTCTATGACGTTCGGCATGCAAGAAAACATATCTTGTGTGACATTATTTTTCTATTATGCTCATTTGTTTATAACCCTTACCGTTAAAATTATGAAGGAATTGTTAAAACTACCGTATAAATTATTTCTTATAACAAAAATCTATAGTATTCTTGAAAATTAGCCATAGATTCTTGCAAGTAAAACTAAATAGTAATTTCGGTGATAGTTACTAAAAAAAGGTTGTATGATCTTGAAAAATAGTTGTTATAACTGAGAAATTTTCACTAGTGTCTCTCTCATTAATGTAACTTGGATATATTTTTCTTAGTGCAAGATTAAGCGAACAAGAGAATCAGTATTTAACAGTTAAATATTATTTCATTTTCATTGCAATGATTAAACCGATTTAAGCTATTGTTGAAATTGATTTACTAAATTTTGAATGATTTTCCGATTATTCAAATGATATTAATTTTCACTGTGAAATTATTTATATTCAATCCGATCTAAATGAATATCAATCGTTTCATGGTAAATTCTACTAAATGTCAACTACGGTCCGAGCAGTAATAGGAATCATAGTAAAATTACATGTAGGATTTCTATCCGTGTACATTTTCAAACGTTCTGGTCATTGTTTTTTACTGTTAAATTTCAGAATTGTTACTCTCTAAATTCGAATAAGTCAATAGTCGTCCACTCATTGCAAAAAGTGAAAATTCCATTGTTATTTGCTCTCAAAATTTGTCGAATTTTTCACTTTTCACAATAAGTGGACGACTTATTGTATTGTATATTCATTTTTTCACTGTGTGAGTGATTTTCACTTATTCGATTTTATAGAGTATATCCTAAACTAGCAAGTAGATATTTTTTAAATATTACATGAAGCTTATTTTCATATGTGTTTATTACATATATTTTTATTTACAAAAATTTATATGAAAATAAACTGAGTTCATGCCGTAACCTCCTTCATTTCGAATGCAATATTTAATTTTTCGTGACAGTTAATTTCGAATTATTATTCAAATAATTAATTCATATATTTTAAAAAATTGGATAACAGATTTTATTTATTAAAAAAACACTTTCACACAGTTTATGAAAACATACAAAATGTTTTTGAATCGAATATACAAAATAAAAAAACTGAATTTAAGAATAGTGACCTGAAAAGTTGTGTCAGGTGTAAATAAAGCGATATTCGGTCGTTTCATGAATTGAACTGTAGAAGCGACGTGACTTTGTGCATCGTATCATCGTCACTCAAAAAGCCGAGGCGACTTATACTTATAACGCAATGAACGACGTCTAATTTGATAAATTAACCTCTAGCCTCAGCAGGCCGAAGGGTTCATGATGCTGAGTCGCTAGTTAAACAACTAGCAGGAAATCTGTCCAATCTGGCTTGATGCGACTTGTTAACGAGTACTATTTGTTTTCTCCCGTTCTGCGCCACAGCAACTAGTTTTGCGCTAACTTTTTATCTTCTTCATTTGCAATTTCGCTACTTGCTGTCACTTCGCAATCTTACTTCCTGTAGCAACACTCTTTTCCCCCCATTATTATGTTTGCACTAAAAACTTTCAACGACAAAACAGAGTTTGAAACAAAAACAACTTTTTAAGCGTGCATGAAAAAAAATCAATCCTTATACACCACTGAAAATACAACCTATGAATCTGACATGCAAAAGTTCGAACATTATCTTAGTTCATTAATTTGGCATCATTTTCATATCAAGTTGATGATATTCGTTTTTTCTAAAGTTGGCAACAGTTGAAAAAGGATTTTTTTCTGTCATCATTTTGTCAATTTGATTTGAGTTTGACATGAAAAGTGATAATTTTATTTTACAGAGAATTAGTACTATGATTTGGTGACTCACTGGGTTGCTGATAGGATTATCGAAATCACATATATATCTATACTTATTCTATTTCTCTGACATGACAAGTCTCAGCAAATTATTATCTACACGATGATCCGGTCATGGTGTGACAATTTATCTTAATCATGTCTGCAACCTCAGCCCTTGTGACAATCAACGATTCATTGAAACTAATAATGAAAAAAAAAAAAAACAACAAACAAACAAACCAGCAATATTACTGTATAACATAGTATTAAACATTTATATCCAGAAAAAATCTTCTTGCGGAGTCTGGAAAAATTCGTTCTTTTTTCAAAATGTTTTGTTTAATAATTACAAAAAAATATTCTGTACTGTAAAACATACACTATTATCTAATAGCTTAATACGTTTTATAGATAATTATCATTTCATTAATACTGAGATCAAATGAAGCATCAAAATTATAGCGCCAATTACAATAATCATTACCATCAAGATGCATGGTCTACCAATTACACTAGACCAAGTGGCATTAATGTAGATCAGTCAGTCAAATGAAAAATGGAACATAATTCAAAGTGCAACATTAACTCTGGTACATCAGAATAATACATTTGGTAATAATCATTTCAATTGTTGTATGCCAAATTGATGTCAATAGTTATAAATGGATGATAAACTTTAAATTTATAAAAATACTATAGATCTCATCGTTCTTAATTTGCATTAGAATTAAATTCGAAATCTTTACTTTAGAATAATAGGATAAAACAGGGTAAAAATGATCAATGGTCATATTTAAGCAATAAATAACACCTAACACTTTTTGGTAAAAATTATTTTAAAATAGTTGAAAGTTATTAATTTTTTTAAATTCATGGCTGTCAGAATTTTGTTACACAGCTATCTAATTTTCGAGCTATCGTATGATTGGGGCTTTAATATACAATGGTTGAATATTCAAAATAAAGTGTAAATATGAATAGTGAAATAAATTATGAGTAATTTTATCAGAAATTCTTGGGGTAGAAATGATCAGATGATCGGAGTAAAGAGTGCGGAAACAAAAGTGCTGCAGCAGCAACAAATTACCAAATTGAGTCTTCAACATCCTGTTCAGCTTTAAACAAAACGTTTGCCACCTCAATCAGAGAAAACTCTTTCGGATCTGTGTGTTGCTATCAAAATTTGGAAAGATTGTTAACGTTCAAAAACCACGCCGTGAAGTCGACATGAGAGCTAAAGTAATGACCACTGAAGAATTCCTGAAGAACATCAAAAACGCTGCAGTGATAAAGAGAAAAACGACAGACTAAAGCAAAAAAAAACAGAAAATGCTGGAAAGAACCAAAAACATACAAAAAAAAATTAAGTTAATGATATATTTAATCATTAAATTATTCTACCAACGAATAATTCTTTTTCTTAAAAAAATGAGTCTCCTGTATGATATTACACAATAACCGTCTAAAAACTTATTCATTTATTTTTAAGTTCAACTGAATTTGTCTAACAGATAATGACGTTTAATGAGAAATCACACGCAAGATGGTCATTGGAAGCACATTCCAGATATGTTAGTGAAACTGTACGCACCAAGTGGAAGATGCGTTATTCACGGGATTGGGAGATGTAACTGTTGCATCGTACCGCAATTCGCTAGCCTCTGATGGAGCTACTTGAAGTTCCAACAGAATTCATCCTCGTTAATAGATAACTCCTCTAAGTAATTTGAATTTGAACCATGTCACATCAATCGTACAAATCCACTTATAGCTTCGATACCCAAGTTGCCACGAAGTAACTTGAAACATTTATTTTTCAATTTTAAAATGATTTTTCACAAGCCATATATGTTACTACCAAAGGTTTCACGATTGCACAGTGATTAAAATAGTCTACAACTAATGATTCAGTGTTCCAGTGATCCAATGATGGATCACTGCATCACTGAATAATTGGAACAATAAATTGTCGGATCATTGAATGACTAGTCATTTATTACAAAACACACAGATTGCGCATGTGCCATAAATATAAAGTTATACTCAATAAAACCCGTATAGTCTTATGGAAGCCAGGAGCCAATAAAGAGGAAGAAGATTAAAATCCATAAAAGAACCTCAAATTATTAAACAATATTGAAGCTTTTGATGGTCTAAGACCCAATGTTGCAAAAGTATAATTTGTTTACTTACAATTTATACAATAATTAGTTTAGTTGATAAAATTAATTTTTTTACTCGTATTTGATGATAAAAACAGAAACTGACATTTTCGTATTCTAGTACGTTTAAATCAAATTTTATGAAGCCATATGTTGAAGTTTTAATCAAAAATTTTATTTTAAGGACTTCTTTGATTTAAATCGGGAAACAAAAGATATATTCGTCCAAATTGTAAGCTACTTTAAGGATGGCTTTTCTATCGCGCGTATTCATGACCTATATAATACTAACGTCATTTTTCAAACCAAAGTGCTTGCTTTTTTCTCTCACTCTCTTTGCAACACTGTCCGGCTTTGTACAGATATAGGGAAAACTTGATACCATTTCTTTACCTTACCACAAGCCGTAAAAAATTTGCCAGGTTTCAGATGTTAAGATTGTATTATACGCTATAATGCAGAAAAAAAAAACAATAAATTGCAAAAAATTTAACGTGGGAATAAAACATAAAGTAAGCCGGATAATTAAAATGATCACGTCAATTTCGCTGCTGAAATGTAGCCGGATTCAGTCACGCTAATTGTTATTTATCGTGCGATCATGTTTATCGTTGCTAAATTTTCTAAACATTTTCTACAAAACCAACTTTTTTTGTTTCAAACTTTCCTTCACAACTTTCAGATGTAATCATGCCCTCCGAAATGTATATCTTAATGTAATAAAATTAATGTAATTCACTCAGTAGATTGGAGAGCTTTGCATAATGTTTCGATCATAAAAAAGTCGTTAACCCATTAAATTTGATTTGACTTTTTTCGAGTAAGATACGATTGCGCCATCAAAATTGCAGGAAAAAATATCAAAACACATTTTACGAGTTTGAAAATGATCTTATTATTAAAATAAGTTTTCTTAAGCAGCTTGAAAAACGGTTTTTGCAATTTATCTTGTTAAAATTTATAGATTATTATCATCAGATGTTTGTATACCAAAAAATAATAGTCTGAGCAATTTGAACTATATATTTCACTGACTTCTTGCATAAATAGCAATAATTTTGTCTCACATAACGTCTCATTCAAGTTGAAACATGATAATAATAATTTGTACCATGTATAAACCATTTTTACATGTATTTTAAAAATTAGTTGAAAGGTTTTTGTATATATAAGATTTTTTTATAAAAAAATTATTCAATAACAAGTTTATATAAAATCTATAAAAATCTATCTTTAGATTTTTTTATATCAACACTACATGAAGTACCTTTTCCTCTTTTGCTCTGTGGAATAAAAATCTCATCTGTCGATACAAGTTCTTTTCGCTTCTTCACATCCAAATATAGTCATTGTTGAAAGGTTGCAAAATCGAGAAGTCCTCCGTGAGAGAAAAAAATAACATCCAAAGGACCGCTATGAATTTTGCTTTAGAAACCTTTCTCTTTTGTCCTTTTTCTCTTTGAAATTCAACAAATGCATTCGACTGGAAAATATTGCAAAATAAAGTTAAAAAAACTATTATGATTTTCAGAATGAGGCAACTTTTAGAATATCACATTTAATATTTTAGATAAGTTTTGTTCAATTCTAAATACTGATTTTTGGATTGTTCAAAAAACAAACAAAACTAAGGTTTAAAAAGTGTAAAAATACTCAATTATCACCTCGGATTGAAGTTGGACAAATTAAAGCAAGTTTTGTTTCGATTCTTGTGATATATTTTTGTTTGAACCGCAAACTTAGAAAAAAGAAAGAAAAAAAGGGAACGCGTTAACAGAACTTGGTCAACAGTATTTGTGGCATACTCTTGATGGTATGGGGCATTTCTGTCCCGCTCAAACTGACCATCTATTAACAGCAAAAGATAACAGCCAAGACACTTCAGTGCACCTTCACGAACGAAAAACGCATCATTGTTCGCCGCAAAACAGAAAATTCAATTATAAGCTTTTTGCAATTGAAACAAACAAAACAATAGGTACTGCTCTGCTTTTCTCGTATGATATATCATAGGTTATTTTTCACTAAATGTGATTCAAAAACATATTGAAACAAAACAAAAAAAAAAAACAATTTTTAATTTGATCGCACAAATCTGAAAATTAATATTGAAAGAGGAACAACCCTGCTTGTTTCCAGAATGTTTATGCAAAATAAGTAAACAAACTTTTTACGTACAGATTTATGTTTAATGTTTGTTTTAGAAATCGGACACCGGAAAAAACAAAATTGTAAAAATTTATAACTCAAAACTTCTCTTCTATTCCATTAAACTTGTTGAATTTGATCATACAATTTAGTATCGTTCAGTTTATACTGTCAATAACTTGATGTTTTTCAGCTGGTTATACTTTTAAAACTGATCAATTCATGTTGTATGTATATATTTTGTACACATAATGATAAACAAATTTTAGAGTGAAAGGCAAAAAATATGATGCTTCATGGTTATTGACAAGCTTCATTCATAAGTTGCGTTCACATAAAGTCACTCTTGCGTTGATATATACAGCCAGTTTTACAATTTACAGTCTGATATGCGTCAATCTTGCAAATAAAAAGTTCTCGTAATCGTATCCGTCCAAAATGAAAGATTTTATCGATCGGTGCATGCTGATTCAATGGCTGGCTCTCAAACGAAAAAATATATAACATATTTTTAACGAATATTTATGAAAAGATAACTAAATAATGTTACAGAACTAAATTTTTATATAAAATCCATATTTATTTTCGAATGATTTTGTTTTGCTAACATTAATTTTGTAGTCTCAAATTCTAATGTTTTTTGGGTCAAGAACTTTTTTAAGGTTCGAAACTTTTTTTTCTGTTTATTTTTTTACTCTGTCGTATACCTAAAAACTTGTTTAGCTAGTATCTGTCTTATTTAAATTCATCTGTTTAAAGAATGTATTTACAAAAGCTTATCAAAAGTTTGCCTTTCTCGAATGTTTGCATCGTGTATCGAATCTATGATGTTCGAATATTTGTTGCGCATAATGTGCGATATCTCCAAAGATGTAAAATAGGTAGCAATGCATGCGAATAATAACTAAATCAGACAATTAGAATTTCAAAGTTTCCGTTTTCGTTGCCAAACTTATTTCCCTTTTCGAAACTTGTAAAATATAGCTTTTGGAGTCATCGTCAAATCCAGACAGATTTCGTTATACTGAAACAAAGATACTAGTACCCATTTAATTAAATGAATTAAAAATTAAATTCAAGCTAAAATTAATTAGAATACACTCTTATCGGATCAGCTGTTCACATGAAAGGCCGTCATAACTGAGTTTTTTGTACCTCCATCTATCTAAACTTGTCAGAACTCTCTGAGTATCTTTTAATAATTAGGTTATCAAAAAACAGACAAAAAACATAACAAAATAAACAGACATAATAATACATGATAAAACAACGAAAACAACAATAAAATATTACAATTAAACAACAAATAATTTTGTAAAATGGGCGGCGTATAAATATTTATTTCAATACAAAGATATTCCGGTGTAAAGCCGTACACAGGGGAGGTAAACGTATCAAATGAAAGTTGAGCCAAACGTTCCACATTAGTAACAAACAAAAATAATTTGGATCATTTTTAAACAATACAAAGTTCGTTCAAAAGTTTTAAAATCAAATATTGATAAAATTTGTTATATTATTCATTTTTCTTTGTGTAAGTGAATATTTGATATTGGGTTTAATTAATTGAAAGAAATATATACGTTTGGTAAGTTTTCAAAGACCGAATAATTGAAGTTAGATATTACCCGAATGTAATAAAATACACTGAACGAAAACCTGGAGTTCCCTGAAAGTCTCTTGTCCTCCTGTTGTTATCTTTTTATCTAACTGTTTTAGTTTTCTTTAGACTTTTTTTGTTAAAAAAGAATTATGAAAAAAGTTTCATAATTTGTAAGAATAAAAGCTCTTTATCGTTTTCATTTTTCTAGTGCACCATTTCATTCCAATAAATGTGTGTTGTGATACTAACTTGCTTAGCTGATACCACTACTTTTAAAAATAACTTTACAAATATACTGTATTGATATATGAACTTTTAATTTCTGTTTTAATCGAAAGTATGATTACATTTTTACTAATCATAAATTTACATATCTGATTAATCACTAATCGACGTACATAAGACGGAAATTTGTAGTAAACTATGAACGCGGGCCTCGACCTTTACTATGTCGCCTAACGACATTTGCTTTTCTCAATACTAGGCATTCGTTTCGTCGACTAGACAAGTCTTGGTTAAAACACCCGACACCAATGCACTCTTATTTCCTTCTCGTAAAAAACATGTCGCAACCTAATGTATTTAAAGAGATGAGACAATAATGCAATGTATTGAGAGGGGGAGATACTATAAATCATAACTCTCTCCGACTTTTTTCTAAAGTTCAAATTCTTATCTCCGGCGTCCCGGAGTAAGGAAAAACTCAGGGTGGCGTCCCGACTGGTCAACAGATGTTACATTTGTTCAGTAAAAAAAGTGGAACAATAATATTACGATCGAGGCCCCTTTGTCTTTTTATCTTAAGGTGAGGCCCAGGTTGTGCGTTTTTGACGTATTTACCTTTCAGTTGAATCTATATATAATAACCTTTTTTTTAACTATGTATTTATTTAGCAACATAGATCCTTATTACCATATATACATATAATCGACGGAACAATGTGCATTAATGGGTTTAGACATATTTTACTCTTGAGTTTGCAACTACACGGAAAGAAATGTATAAGGATATTTTACTAAGATTCCCATAAAACTTGTAGTGGTGCTGCTCATGCATGAGTAAATACTCTTATTTTCATGACAAAATATAAAACAACAACCAAAATATGACCGTCCACTAGTAAAAAAT
>JAQQRF010001435.1:0-14048 GCA_030523145.1 Trissolcus brochymenae | reverse complement strand
GTATATGATCATCCTGAAAAAACTCTGAGAGTGTTTCCAGGAGATCCTCGGGCTCAGTTTCCGTTGTCCCTGAGCCTGTCGAGCCCTGCCACGTTACAACATTGAAAAAATTTTCAGCTTTTTATTATCGAACACATTTCAAAAAAATAAAAACAATTTTTATGAGTTATAAATACTTAAATTTATGCTTTGATATCTAAAATTTAGTTTAAAGGAAAATATCTAAATAAAAGTCGCAGTTCCATTCCACCACACAAAATTGTGTCACGGTTCCTTTGAACTTCTGGGATTATGCCTAAAGTATCGAGCTATTGAAAACAAATGAATTGGCTTGATTTGCTCGATACTTCAGGGATTATCCGTGAAGTCTTGGGGGATCAAACGTTGAGAACTGCGTCACCTTTTGCCACTAAAGTTTCGTGCGATTTTCAGGTTAAAAAAGTCGAAATATACGCTAATACTGTAATAACATCCTATAAACCCATTGTAAGACACTTAAATTCATTCATAAAGTGAGAAGTAAATTCTTTGGACGAGGCTCTTTATATAATAAAGATTGAACTTCACTTACAGGTAAGTTCGAGAAATATCTTTTTATTATATTACATCACCTCGTTCTCGAGATTACGTAAATCATAGATTCAATTGTAATTTTTTAGAGTAAAAATAGTATTGTACTAATAATCATTTTATTGTATTTTTCATGAAGTAAAAACATACAAACATATTTTAGATTTACAATCTTTGGTGTTAGAAGCCAATCAGTTTGGAATAAACGAAACAAGATGTACCCATTTTTGATTCGATAATGAGTTTGCAAAATTCTTATTGTGATAAAATTGAACGAGAAACAGAAGCAAATTTAGCAGGAAGACTCCGAGACAATATGGAGACAAATAGGTAAAGATACAATATATACACGGTTATAAGATTGCATTAAGTGAAAGAGTTGTGCAAGCAAAAAAAGGTGCCATGACTGATATAAAACAAGGCTTCCTATCATTAACTCAGCTAAGGCCAAGCATGGCATTCTATTTAGTCTAGATTTTTTTAAAAGCCTAGGTTTTTCAAATGTCGGCCTAAAATGATAACTGCTTAAAGGCCATGATTGATATCAAACGATGCTTTCTATCATTATTATTATTAAGTTTTTATTTTTTCATAACATGTGTGTTAAGAAAGTGCCTCAATAACGCATCGATATCAGTGCGGAAAATGCCCATTTTCCGTATGCCGTGCGGAAAGTAATTTCCGCACTGCATTTTCTGCACTAGCTACTCTAAAAAACAGCATGTTGCACTCGTGTACGGAAAACGTCAACTTTCCGCACTCGTACAATGGTATACTATTATTATTAAAGTTTTAATATGGCATCCTTATACACTGATCCAAATATAAAACGCAATACTTTCCATATGAATTAGATATAAAGTGTGGCGATTTTTATGTGGATCAGTATATACTCCGCAAAACAATTAGCGCCCCCCCCCCCTGAAATTTCTGCCACCGAATCATTAGACAGCAGTGCCATCTGCTGTGACAGCACAACCTTCACGAACACAAGAGGAGTTAGGCAAGGGTGCGTTTTCTCGCCTCTGTTTTTCGTCACTCTCCTGGACCTTGTGATGAACCGCACAAACACTTAGGCATCATCAATAATCCAATGGTCTCTAATTAAAAAACTCCACAACCTCGATTATACGGATGACATCTGCCTCATGTCCAACTCGTTCACCGGCATCCAGCAAAAATTAAACGCGCTAGCCTCCAACGCTTCACGAACTGGACTGAAAATTAACATCGTCAAAACGAAACTGATGAGAATCGGTGCGGACAATGAGACTATCCTTGCCCTGAACGGTACCCGGATCGAGAACGTCAACAAATTCACTTACGTCGGCAGCATGCTGTGCAAAGATGGGGGTGTCGAACTCGACGTTTCATCGCGCATAGACCAGGCCCGCTTGGCATATTACTCGCACGGGAATGTTTGGAGATCCAGCCAAATATTTCCACAGCTTTGAAACTCCAGATCTTCAATTCCAACGTCAAATCTGTCCTCCTCTATGGGTGCGAAACTTGGAAGACCACCGATAGTGTGAACAGGAAGCTTCAGACGTTTGTCAACAAGTGTCTGCGGCGTATCTTAAAGATCAGAGTGGATCATAAACGCAGACCTGCTAAAAAAGAGGATAGTAATAGCGGATAGCAAAGTGGAGCTGGATACGGAACCCGAGACGAATGTTGCGAAAATGACCCTCATATGGAAACCCCAAGGAACACGCAACCGAGGTCGCCCACGAGCAATTTGAAGAAGGTCCGTCGAAGAAGACCATCGCAAGACTGGTAAATCCCGGCCTGAAGTGAGAAGATTGACATAAGACAGGGTCACGTGGAGGAATTTCGTGCAATCTTTGTTACCGCTATGTGCTCCTTAGGAGCGGTTTTTCATGTTTATACGTATTGTTTTTTGAAATGTATCTTTGTAAGAACCAAATAAACAACAATAAACAACGTGAGAAATACAATGGAATTACAACAATTAAAAAATTAATTATTAAAAAACACCATGTGGCGTGCCATATTGTTCAGAATCGCCGTGGCGAAACCGCGGCTCCCGACAACTCACTTTTTTTCCCGTACGCCTGTAGCTCCGTAGACCGCAACTCGGAACCGAGCGTTAATGATCTGTGCCTACCTCGTCGCGAACCGATACAAGGGGCTAGACGCCACAGGGTCGCTGCTGGGCTGTGGATTGCCACCATCGCCCGCACCATCGCCGGGGCCACTGGCCACCTTCTTAAGGCTCCTGTCTCTGCATTCACGTTGGCGCCGCCCTTCTGTCAACGCCAGCCCGTGAATCCCTTGCTCTCTCTTTCTCCCTGATGGTTATTATTTTTTTTTTTCGAGTACGAGGCTCATGTAGCTTTACAAGATATCGTCCCACTAGGGGGCGGTACAATAAAACCAACATATTTCGTAAAATCTGCCTTTTCTGTTTGTCTTCCCTGACCTAATTTCGTGACCTGATTGTTGTCAGTTTGTTATGTTTGTTTATTACCGTTAGCCGTTTAAGCCGTTAGCCGAAACGGCCTGGTGCCCATTCCCAGAACATTAAAACCTTTTCATAAGTCTGCCCAGTACCCGTTGCGATCGATTGCCGACCTAAGTATGGCAATCGATCCCAGGGAGAAGCACCGTGTTACAATACTGATAATTTTTGGTGACCCAGGATTGATAATAACGACGACAGCCGACTGAATTTTAACACTCTTTATTTCAATAAAAGAGGTAAAACAAAAGGCACCTGTTGAAACACAATTGAATTAAAAATTCTGATTCGATACAATTTATTTTATAATAAACAGGAGTCATTCAATTTCGATTAAATAAACATGAGTTATCATAATAAGAATCTTGCACAAAACCTCAATTTAACATGTCTTGAAATTACTATACATAAAATCATTTATAAGTTCGTACCTTTTGTTTGACATAAAAGAACATACAATTTTCTATCAATTTGACAATCAGTTGGCTGGAATACAAATTTTTGCACATACGATACCAACAGATTAATTTCGGAGCACGATATGACAATTTCAGACATTTCTCGACGATTGATCATATGATCTACATTTTTATTATTGACACCCTAACAAATCCAAATCAATTGCAACAGTACTACAAACTTTATACTTTGATAGTTCGTCATAAATTTTCTAATATGATCATTCGATCCCCAGTGGGCAAGCAACACATCTTAAACTTAGAATACAAATGCCTATACATTAGATCAATCAATTAAACTCTATTATGAGTGATAATTATCCATATTAAATTATATGAAAGAAAATTGAATAACTTTTTTATTGTATTCAAATATAGTCTGAAAAATCATATTCTAACTTGGACCTAGTCTGGCAACTTTGATTAGGCTTCCAATCATGACGCTGTCCCGCTGACTGTGTCACATATTATACTAGGCCCTAACCTGACATTTATATCATCGCCCAGATTGTCCAAGTTAGGATTTCAACCCAGTTTAATTTTCTACTTGGGTTCACCCAGATTCTAATCTCTTACACATTCCCTGCAAGTTGAAACGTCACCCGAGAACTCGGCACCTAAGTTTGATTGCCACATTGTGATTGCCATTTTCTTGTTATTAATATGGGATTTAATAACAGGACAATTTATCATAAGAAAAATGATGGGTTTTACAGAAGCTAAGAAGAATTAGTTTTCAAATTAGTGTAATCTCTTTATTAATATTAAATCATAACGAAAGTGCATTATATGCGACACTGTTCTGCCATTGATCTGCAATCTCCTTAATTTAAAAAAATGCAACAGAGGCAGATAAAATTATCACAGGATTTTTTAAAGGATTATCAATATTATTATGATTATTATTATTATTATAATTTAAACTCAGGTACAACTTTGTTTGGGATGTTTCGATTGAATTGTGTTAAAAGTTGTAACGTTACTGGTCTTGTTAAGAGTTGAGACGCTTGCTTGTTTATTATTATTATTATTATGCTAACGGGGTGTCAAACGCTCAGGTGTACTAAGCTTGCGCCATTGTACACCTATCCCCCTATTTATGGACCTTCAGGATCTAGTCCCTTATCCCTATTCACTCTTAAAAAGCCAGTAGTTTATTCAGGAACAGATCCTTATCATTATCCAACTCTGCCCCGATGATCCTCACAATACAACCGAATTCTTCCAAAAAATTTCCACCTTGCAGCTGTTAACACTGGGCGGACCGCCAAGACGTGGAACGTCTTCGTAGAAAGTTTCCTCCACTTTACAGCACTATCTGCACAGGTTACTCATTACACTGTCACGCTTATGCTGGTAGTATCTTAGATCACAGTGGCTTGCGATGAATCGCACCACCGCTCTGGTCTATGATCTATTCAGATTGATCAGATTCCTGAGCCACCTCGTGTCCAGGTTGCTCAGGATCTCTTTTGATCATCTGAAACACGTCGCCTCATCTCACACCCTGAGGCTATTCCCTGCCACCGATTCTTTAATGGTTTTAAGCCTATGTTGGAATGGCACACCTATAGCAGAGTGAAATATCCCTTGCCCTGATGCTCTCATCCTTGCATGAGTATCAGTCCTCTCATTGCAATCACAGGCCGGTGGCCCGGTATCCATACAATGGTAACTTTATTCACGGTGACCAGTTTGCTAAGTGTATCAGCCACTCTATACACCAAGGCTGACCGTGCATATTTTTTCCCAAGGAAAAAGCAAGGACAGCGGGTGTTTGGCAAAATCAATCGTCGGCAATAATCGTCGTTTCTTAAATATGATTTGATACACTCACAGGGTCATCATGAGGCCCCATATTGTCTTCTCCGGGTAAGATGGTAGAGAAAAATAAGCTCCCCAGTATTCAACCAACAAGAGCAAAGAGAGGTTGAGCTTGAAAAAACCCGATGACTGTGTGTGCTTTACGGGAGCACCTGGGTACTTAAGTCTTTCTCACCGGGAGATATCCCTAGAAGAATGTATGCGGGGAGCCATGGATAGGCGTCCTTACCGAGTCCATATTACTCAGTCAGCTATAGTCTTCGCCCGGTGGAAAAGACCTCGATCTTTATCCATCATGCGAGTTCGATATAACTCGAATTACAATCTCAGACTCTTGTGTCTCTCTTACGTCTGGCTATATTACCCTACATCGGAGCCCAGTGGAGAGCCGATGAGGGGAAACGGACCGAGTGTACTTTTACTCCCATGGACGCATGGTCATCTTAATGCACGTGTTTATCATGACGTTTAATAAGGAAAACGTGCGACCGTCAAGTGCAATCTCCCATTTCGGGTTCACAAATTCCCAACCCTGTGGCAGTAGATGTTTTAGATCTCTCTGTATACCAGACCATGCCGCTTCTGATCACAAGATTTTCGCTACATTCGCTTGTCGGTATTTGAACATGGTATTTGTTCCCGAACAATTATTTTCTGATAATTCTATCCATCTTCGTGCGTTGGAGACCTATTCCCAAGGCTCTCCTAATCAATCTCCGCATGACCTTTCCTAGGTTCCCACCTTTCCACTACCCCTCACATCTCAACCTGAGAGCCGATCTGGCCGCCTGTCTCTTAACCTCCTCGACCAGACATGTGAGGTCTAGAAGCTTACACATAGCTGCAGTCGGCGTACTTCTCTTCATGCCCAGTGCTCCTCTGATGAACATGTTTAACGCATTTTTTCAGGTTAACACTTTTTGTTGCTTTCCACCATATCAATTACCGGCAGTAGTGATGTCTGGTACAGTCAAATCACATTTCCATGTTTAAAACCCCAGTCTCGCCCGATACTTCACCTCATATATATGTTCAATGCTTTATTGCACTGCCTCCGCACATGTCTTTTTCATTTAAGCTGTTTATCCAGGTAAACACTTAGATACTTCTTCTGAATACGAGTGATCGTAGAAGTTAATCTCTTTAAGAAGCTTCTGTTTATATCTTTTTGTGAAAATCGTAATTTCTGTTTTTATCGGGTTCACTGCCAGAGATCGTGTTTCACAGTACTCCTTGATCAATCTCAGTGCAGTTTCTAAGCAATTAGATAGCACTTCCTCATATTTGTTCTTTACTAAGATAGCGATTTCATCCGCATAACTCATCGTGAAAAATCTCTGAAAAAATCTTAGTATGTCAATCAGTTATAACTACTATACTCCACAGCAGCGGTGAGAGCACCCATTGTTGTGAGGGTTCGTAACCCGTTATATAAAAAAATATTGTGATGTTTCAGAGTTTTGGTATGAATAAAAAAATGAAAATGTTCATATTCTTCAAAGACCTGTACATAAGACATATAGGATATATAAATAAATAATAATAAATTAACAAAACTAAAGGACTTTTTACGACATTTTTAGTCTTGAAAAAAGGACTGCTCTTAAGGGTCTCAAAACTCAACTGGCTCAATCGTAGCCACGACTGTCGTGTCGTTAAATAAATAATGATAATTTATTGATTCAATTCTAAACGATCAAATAAGTTTGTCAACTAGCGGAAATTGATTTTAACAAACTCCCCATTTATCGGATTACAAAAGATGCACGTTAGAAAAGTGCAATTTGCAAATCTAGTTTTGCTCTCTATTTCGTTCAGTCCATTTGACAGTCGCAGGTTATGTCAGTGGCATGCCAGGCTATGTCATGGCAGTACACCGGTGTGTCTATCACAATTTTTGTTTGTTCGGTCGTGTTGACATTCAATGTAAGTATTTCGCAATACATGTAAGTTCAATGACAATGTCTTTTCATTTCAGGGAAACGTTACAATATAAATAAATGAATAAATAAAAAATAAAGGAATTTTGGAAAATAATACGTGTTGTAAATCTACAAATGAAAATTCCGTGCACTAAATAGCTACATTATGATCTGGACAACGAGGATTGATATATAAGTGAAAATCAAACAAACTTATTCATAAGTGACGTTCAATTATAATTATATGAAAGCCTCGGTCAAGAGATTATGTCCCATCACTACTTAGTATATAGTTTCAGGATTACACACTAACTTTCAAGCCATTTTAATTTCTTCTGTTACCTAAAAAAAAAAAAGATCTTCATTGACTCTGAATTGTATGACATCAACTGTAACATGAGTACTACGCGTACATTAAAATCTCAGATTTAAATCAGATTTTAAATTCGAATGAAGATGGCAGAGGAAAAGAAACGAGAAAAGAGTAAAGAACTGGATATTAAAGAAGATTTTAAGGTTCTCAAAACGTCTAAAAACACGACGTTAAACTGACTCAGGAACGAGACATCCATTTCTTCGTCACTAAAATTCCATCCTGCCAATCAGATGGATAAAATTAAAAATCTAAATGAAATTACCTGTAAGTGATGCTCGATTATAATTTCATGAAAGCTTCGTTCGAGTGATTATAATGTAGTACCCGCGAGGTACACCAGGTGTCACACACTTATGAGCCATTGAAAACCGTGGTTACTATGCCTGCTTCTTTAACTCCCGTGCAACCATTCTCTTTTTCTTTTGAGTAGGATACCAGAATTAAAATTGGTTTGTTAGGGTGGATAAACCTCAAAATTATGCTATATGGGTTGGGGCGTAATCTCTCGAACGAGTTTTTCATATAATTATAATCGTACGTCACTTACAGGTAAGTTCGGTTGATTTTTAATAAGCAGGCAATGCTTATTAAAATGTTATAGCAGGCAATTTTAATTTATAAACATACAAACAATCACGTATATATATCTTTTTTTCAAATTTCCTTTTCTTTAATCAATTTCTTAATACGGAATTAACAAAATTTTTTTGTGAGTGAGTGAGAATTTTATGTCCAGGTTGCGGACTTACGAATCTACTTCGTACTTGAAGGCCTTTCAAGATAGTGAACTCGTCCATTCCGAATGCTTGAAAATCAAAGTAGCATGCGCAGGAAAACACGAATTTTGTGTTAACATCATTGGCAAATAAATCTATTTCGGGTGTTTCCAACCTGCGACATACATTTTTGAAAATTGTAGGATTCAGCTCCCACTCTGAGTCTACATTACGCATTCGAGAAAGGGCGTCAGCCTGTATATTACTTTCTGACGCGATATATGACTCAAAGAGATGTATGTTCGACTCTCAGCTCACTGTTAAATTCTCCTCGCTAACTTGCTTAGCTTTTTGTAATAAAACGTTTTACAAGTTCTTCTACCCGAGCCTCTTCTCGTCTGGTAAATTTATATTAAACATAATCGATTCAATAATGGAACCTAGATAAGAACGCTTTAATTCTCGACTGACTTTCTTGAATAAGACTTTTGATCCTTGAGTTTCAATGGATTTCGTTGATTCTGTCTGTCTTTGAAGGAAAATCGACGTCTCGCTTGTCCTTGTGCATTTGAAAACTTCTGTTTCAGTGTTTCAGTGTTCCGTTTCAGTAATCTTGACAGATTTATTTAGGCCTGAGGAGATAAAAGCTCTTCTCGTTGTTGTCAACTTCTTGAAAACGATGGCCATCAACTTTGCTGTGTCGGTTGAAGCATTTGTCGTCATCGTCCCCCACCAATATGGACATGATTCTAGTTCAAGGCCACTAGAGCCGCTCCTGTTAAATCTTGCTGATTTCTTGCATAATCGTCTCTCTTGACAGCTGTCTTTGACAAGATCGCCCTCAACTCTGGGTTTAACTTTGGAGCACGATAACCCGACTCGCCCTGATACTTGGTAATTAGTTCCTTGCAGACCTCTTTCTCAAAGACATTGCGCATCCAAAATTTTGTTCTTTTGGCGATGGCTGAGTGGATTGTTAAGTCTAAGGCTTTAGACTTCTCGGGATCCTCGCCTAGGACTTTTAATATATCCTGGCTGAGGTCATTTTCTTTGTCCCCTTCCGGCAAGGATTTATCAGTCTTCACTGTATCGGGTAGGTCAGTCTGTATGGTTGCTTTAGCCTTATTGTTGCCTGTATTGGAGTTCTAAAAATCTGTATCAAACTCACTCTCTGTAATAAGAGCACCACGTATGGAGTGGGTGTCTAATACTGTGGATTCGTTAGATATTTTTAGGTTATGTTACCTATTTTGCCTCTAGTGCAAACTTATAACTCGATAATAATGACGGACGCCAAACCTAGAGGTAAGGTGTGTTTGTAAGAACACATCACTTACTGCGCAGTTTGCCCCTTGTGCAAACCTGTCTTCGCTCGCTTCGCATGACCATCCTAGGAAAATACATGATATCCTAAACAAAATGTATCAACTGAACTCGTGCTATCCGATGCTTCATCATTTGAATTTGTGTCAACCGTAGGGATTGCATCTCCAACTTTTTCGTTTCGTCGAGAATATTTTCAATATCCTCATTATTTTTTCTTTTTGATATCTGAAAAATGAAATTCTTTTTGATATCTGAAAAATGAAATGAATAGAACTTTGAAGAAATTTGGTCTCTGGTGTAAACGTTAGCACACACAAAAAAGGAATGGAAATGGTTGCACAGGAGTTGAAGTAGCAGGCATAGTAACTATGGTTTTCATTGGCTCAAAGTGTGTGACATCTGGTGTACCACGATGGTACTACATTATAATCTATAATGAAATTAAATAAATGAAAAAGAGATAATGAGTTAGTATTAAAAAAGCTAATCAAAAATCAGTTTGAGAAATAATACAAAATAATAAAAATAAATAAATAAATAAGGAAACAAGTTTATAAAAATTAATTTATTTGTCAATGACATGTAAAAATTACAGCTGAAAACAAGGAGGTGCAGAATACACGACAAAATGCTTTTTTGAAACGCCAAGTCTTGGTAACAAAAAATAAAAGCTACTGTCGTAGAGAATGTTATCAGAAGAGATATTTATTTTGTACGATACCAAGGTCTTCTGAAATCAATCATGTTAGCAGTTGGAACTGGCTTGTCAATGATATTGAGAAGTGAGTCTTTATTCAACCATCACTGTCTAAACCAGTGAAGAACATTTCCAATGCTAAAAAGACTAGATCATTGTTTTTTGGAGAAAAAGTAACCAAAAAAATCAAAGAAACAGAACCCATCATTAGTATCAGCAGGAACATGAAATTACAGTAACCAGAAAAAAAATCATGCTTCGCGAAGAATTTAAACTGGAGATCCTATCAAACGAAAAGTCCGTTCGGTCTGCAGAAGGGACGTTCATTTACCACAAAACCAATAAGATCACAGCTGTCAATCAAAAACAGAGGTGGCTTCTACCAGCAAAACAACTTCAACTTCAAAGCAATGTGAAACAAAATAAATTCAGATAACCCTAAATAAGCTTGAAGGTAATCTTAAAAATCATGTTAAAACGTGGCAAGAAATATCGAGCGATAATCATTCTAAACTGAGTAAAAGGATTCTCTTTACAAGTTCGACAACACACCCCACCTAATTTTTCGAATAAAGAATCATTAGATTAAAAATTTGCAATTTATTGAATAATCATAAAATATATACACTCTGCACAAAAATTAGAGCGTCCCCCTAAAATTTTTTAGAAAATGGCCTATTTATAACATTGATAATTTTCAGTCAAAAAATCTTTTTTCTTTATTGAAGCTTGAAGTGTCAACTTTAATATTCTGGTAAAAGAAAGGTTTTTTGACCGAAAATTATCGCTGCTTAAAAATTGGTTATATTCTTGAAAATTTTAGGGGGGCGCTTATTTTTGTGTATATATATTATATGTATCATAATATCATATAATTTTTTTTCTTTCTCCTTATCCTATTCTTTTGATAAAATTAAAAAAGGAAGGACAGATAGAAAAAAGAAAAAACAAAGATAGTGAAAGACAAAGTCATTAAAACGACTGCAGAAAACATTCCTCAGGTAAAGTGACATTCAATATTCGAGACTCTATCTCTGAACTCGACGAACCAATATACTGAGTAGAAGGAATTGTGAAGGTGCGTTATGATTTTTAGATAAAAAATGGTCTCAAAAAAGGAAAAAAAGTGAAAGGTCTGCATGAAATATATACAGTATCTGTAGAGAAGTTTCCATGGACAACCGAGAATCCAGAAATCAAGAGATTAGCTTAACTGGGGATTTGCATGAGTCATCGAGGACGAGAGATAACTTACGACATGACATGACTTTAAAATTAGGATCTCTCTGCGATGCAAAGAGGCGCAGAGACCCTCACGAAAAAAATATGTTTGCCAATATATATAACTTTTTGCCGCTTTAAATATATGTAAAAATATATTTTTAAGTATATTTTTTATATTTAAAATATATGTTAACATAATTTTTACATATATTTACAAAAATATTCTTACAATTGTATTCCAAAAATAGATAACAAATATATATCACATATATAACGTTTCGGGGGGGTGGTGGGGGGGGGGGGGGGGGGGGGGGGGGGGGAGGGGTGGGGGGGGAAGGCAGCAAAAAAAAATGTGCGCCTCTTCTGAAATTTCTTCCATCAAATAATTAGACAACGGTGCCATCTGATGCAAACTTAAAATGTTTTCAACGAAAAATCTTTAAGTTGAGGTTTCAAACTTTAATATAGTGCGAAGAAAATTATTTTTTAATGAAATATGTCAATGTTATGACAGTTTTAAGAATGCTAAAAATTTAAGGAGGGGCCTTAATTATTTTGCCGAGCGTATATTACCTACAATCGATGTCGAGCGAAGTCCTCATTTTATTGAAGATTCTAAAGAATAAAATATAGCAAATCATTGAAAGAGTCAGAATCTCCAAATGACTTAAAAAAAGCTTCATAGAATCTGTTAGAGTTGTATTCAGTAATATGCGGATAAGGAAGACAATTTCTTCCTTTCTATTTCTGGTTGAAAATTGAGCGGCGGTTAGCAAACAAGTTCATTGAGGCTAACAAATTTAAATTAGAACATAGTCATTCGGCAATTAACTTGTCAGAAAAAAAAGCAAGTATTTTTTAGCGAAATGCGTATTTTCGCAACAACAAAAATTCATCTAGGTCCAACTTCTGAAACAGCTAAAAATTTTGGAAATATAATTCTGATAACCGTTGCTTTAAGTTTATTCATTTACGGTTTCGTTTGAATATTACTCCCTGTGGTTTTACTTAAGTTTTTGTTTTACTATAGTAAAACCGACCCTTCAATCCTTGCGGAAAAAAGGTTATCAATTTGTAGTATATCTGAAATTAATTTTGAAAAAGTATAAGCTTATCGACTTGAAGCACCTTTGGTTTAGTTTTCAACCGATAGAAATGTCAAATGATTAATCAAATAACGAAAAGAAAAAAATCGTAAATCATTTGGACTCGTTTCTTCAAATGAAAATATACAATCGGACAATCGGCGAGCTTTCCTCAAGTGAAAATCTTCAGATCAACCCAGTTTTTTAAAGAAATTTATTTGGATGTGTTAATATCAGGTTGAGAACCTTTTATAAGAGTGAAGGAACTCATGGCTGATGGCTTTCAAAAGAGAAATCAACAAGAAATAACTAAAAATTGGAGAGTCTATAATAAAAAAATATTGGTACATAATTGGGTTGAAACGACTCAGTCATCCGCATTATTACAAGAGAGATAGAGAACCTAAACATCGACCTGTTCATATTCAGGTATAATAATAAATGAAGGACAACTCTTTTTAAGAAAAGACCTGAGTTCTTCAGTGATGGTCGTTTACATATTTAATTGGAGAGAATTAGTTTATTTTTAAGTGTTTAATGGAAAATATTTTTGTTGTAAAAAACTAAAGAAGCTGAACCTATAACAGACACAGTTCTCTGAGAAACTCCATTGAGAAATCAATCAGAACACTCCTTCATCGTTCAACGTATTTAAAAATTATACTTTCCAGTTCTTTTCCCTTTTTCCTAAATGTAAAGTATTGATTAATACTTGTACAAGTTAAACATAATGTACAAAACCTTTCTCATTAGCTTAGGTTTTTTCTGCAAAAATTTAATAGTAAAAAATGAATTAAAACTAAATTATGTTCTCGATGTGACCAAAAATCATGTACTTGACGTAACTAACTAAAAAGCAGAGCAAACCCACCTCAATTTTGTTTCTTATTCTCTAAACTTGTGGCGACACATGCCTGAAAGATGATACTACATGTAAATTGAACATTAATTACGATCGAATTTTACTCAAAACAAATGCTGTGGTCATTTTATTGTATTATATACTATTTCATCAATTGTATATTCATATGATTTCGATATTTGTTTTTTAAACAAATATTTTAATATATTATATATATTGTAACGAATCAACTTTTGAATAAACAACATTCAAATTTCGACCATCATCTTCGCTAGGGAATGGAAAATTGAATCTAAAACCAAACTTTACCAAAATTACTCAATTATATGCAGGATCGCCAGTCTCTAAAAATAATTTAGACGACACCGTTGTTATGCCCCACGGCCAACTTCACTATTTTTATAAATAATTTTACATTTTTTATATATCATATTTCATTTCGAAAATCGCTCAAATGACGGTGATACCGGATCCCGTCTGAGCGACATCCTGTCAAACTGCTGATC
>JAQQRF010001434.1:0-19701 GCA_030523145.1 Trissolcus brochymenae | reverse complement strand
TTTTTTTTTTTTTTTTTTTTTTTTTTTTTTTATGGTTTTTTTTTTTTTTTTTTTTTTTTTTTTTTTTTTTTTTTTTTTTTTTTTTTTTTTTTTTTTCATTTCTGACGAGCAAGTATCTTCTTTAATTATTATGTAATAATTTGGTAAAAAATCGGCACCTCGAGGTGTTTTGATGTTTCTGCTGAAAAAGACTGTAGAGTGGTTAAATTACTGTAAGCTATCGTTAACTGTTTTAAATTTGGAAATCGTTGAAGCAACAGTTTTGGGTTGAGAGTGGATTCAGATAATTGACAAAGTACCAGTAATTCAATATTTGACCTGAAATAAGAAACGAAATGGTTAATTTTAAATAACGAACTCAATGTTACGATATTATTTTAAATAACAATTTGTATAATACCCTTTAGTCCATTTATTGTGTGTACCATTTTTGCATAATAGAAATTTTGCATTATTGTCGAAATAACAAGAATTTAATTTATTTGATTCGTGCAAGTCGCAGAAATTTGAGTAACGCATTTCTGCTTCGCACATTTTCACATTTGTTATAATCAAAAATCTGAAAAATATAAGCTGTTATTTTGTGGAAATAAATCCACATCATTCTCAGCTGAATGGAATAATTTATGCTAGCTTGCATAATAGTGCTAAGGAATCTAAATTTTTGAGTCAATAAAAACTTTTTAAAGCTGATGAATCTTATTTGTTTTGGAAAACGAATAGGCATTTAAAAGCAGATAAATGAATTGCTGCATTATATTCCTAAATTATGCTAAAATTTAACATCATTTTTTTTAATTCACTTTCAATGATAAATTGAATGAATATTTTACGGGATACAGTTATTGTAGAGACTTACAAAGTTATTGATATTGTTAATAACTTCATGTTGATCCAAAATTTTTCATAAGCTTGATGAGTATTTAATGTTTGGATTCTGCAGAGATTTTGTTTTATTTTCATTAACAAAATAAGAAGAAATAACGTAACGTTAAATTCAAAAGTTGTTAACGGAATGATGTTTGAACGTGAACTGAATGGTGACAGGTAGATACCTCAAAAGTCGTGTATAATATTCACGCTACATAACGTTTTAATCTTTAACAAATGAGTACAAGTGTTTCGGAAAGAATTAATAATAACTAAATTGATATTTTTTTCGGGTCCAGAAATTAATCCCAATGAAGTGTCAAAGAATTAATGAATTTTTAACACTTATTACGTTATATCAAATATGAGATACAGCAGTATTATATAAACTATTTATTTGATTTTATTGTTTACCAAAATCATTGTACATTAAATTTCATCGCATTTTCTTACACAGTTATAGTCTTAAAAATAGTCTCATGTAAAAAAAAATAAAAAAGTCAACGATTTAAGTTCGCATATAGTTGTTGCAATACAATTAATGTTACAAAAGGTGAAAAAAGACAATTTTTAGGCATGTAGAAAGATGTAGATTCGAAAATTATAATTTATTTGATTTGAAAAATAAGTCAAGCTCCAATTCAAATGAAGGTGAGGGTTGTTTTGGTTTGGTTGAGACTCCATACGTTGGTATTCTCGTATTCTTGGATGATCTCATGAACTTGAACCGGATTGAAGCCTCTGGTTTGAGCACGGTCTAGAATATCATGAACTTGAACACTTAAACGATTGCCCGCTATTTCCTTGATAAGATTGAACAGGCGAGTAGCTGTGAGATTTCGGTTGGAATGTTCTTCCGGTTGATTGATGGAGGATTTTGATGCTTCTATCAATCTATTTGCTTCTTCGATGTCTTTTTCGTCAACTTCATCCACAAGTCGAAGTTTAGCCAGAGCAGTCGCCAATCTCAGAACAGCTAACAAGTTGCGAGGTGATGTGAAAACTTTGTTTTCGCCTCTTTGGTTTTTTTCTGGTCGATATTTCTTTCGCACTTCTACATACGAATCTGAAAAATTCAAGATCTTTGTTGATTATTTTCAATTCTTTATTGAACAATTTCTTTTCAGATGAAGAGATGTTTACATACCAACAATGACATCTCTCAACGTTTCAGGAATGACTGGATGTCTTCTTTTACACAATTTAATATATTTCCTCAGGAGTTTCATGTCGATGATATCGTTCACTTTTTCAGGCTCGTTATTTCGGTGGACATAAAGAATATGTGCAGCGAGTCTAAAAATAAATTGAAAGAATGAACATTTATTAATCATTCATCAGAGGTTTGATTTTAGTTACGAAGTGATTATATAAAAATGTAACATTACTTTAAATCATCTGTGCGATTAGCTCGATCTTGAAGTAGCCAAAGCAGATCGAATCGCGAAAGCAGAGCGGCGGGCAAATTGACGTTCTGCTCGATAGTTCGTTTCAAATTGTATCTGCCGTACGCAGGATTGGCAGCTGCCAAAATGGATACCCTTGCATTTAGCCGAGTCATGATTCCAGCCTTAGCGATGGAGATAGTCTGCTGCTCCATGACTTCATGGATTGCTGTTCGGTCAGTTTCGGCCATTTTATCAAATTCGTCAATGCAGCAGATACCTTGGTCAGCAAGCACCAAAGCCCCACCTTCTAGCATCATTTGGCCTGTAAGAGGATCTTTTACAACGGCTGCTGTTAAACCGACTCCTGAAGAACCTCTTCCTGTAGTGAATTGTGATCTTGGTGAAAGACGACAGATGAAAGATAGAAGCTGCGATTTTGCAACACCAGGATCGCCCATCAAACAAATATTTATGTTTCCTGTAATTCAAAAGTGAATTGACGAAAATCCATTTTTTGCAAACATTTTGCTCGTTATAATGCTAATCGTCACAATATTCATTGTTCATTCACCTCGAATTTTCAAATCTCCTTTCGTTTTATCAGTTCCTCCAACTAAAAGAAGTAACAATGCTTTCTTCACGTCTTCCATGCCATAAATTTCCGGGGCAATTGATTTAGCCAACTTGCTGTAAATATCCTCTTCTCTCAAAATGGCAATTTCTTCATCAGTCAACTCGTTAGAAACGTCCGAATCGTTGTTATCGGAATTGCCTAAGTTTTTTATTCTCTATGAAATAGAAATTCAATTAAATTGATGTTCAAGTGTTAAAATTCAATTCAAATTCAAGCATTAACTAACATGTGCCTCAACAAATGTTTCAAATGCTCCGCCTTGCATGTTGCGGTACCCATCTTGCATTCTTGGGAACAAAATGCCAGTGAGGATAACATGGTCGCCTGATTGGCATTGCCTTGTAACTTCGCCTCTGCAATAAACTGTAATCGAACGAGGGATATGACCAACAGGAACTTGATCACTCTGTAAAAACAATGCCAATGATGTAGTATTCTTCATGAAAATAATGTTTTATAAATTTTCCTTCTTAATTCGCGCTTACGTGTTCTTGCAGTTTCAGTTCTTGGAATTTGACAAATTTGGATCCTTTTGACTGGAAGAAAAGTCGTCCGCCTGATTTAGTAGCCTTGCAGTCTTCACTTTCACAAGAATTCAATGGTTTGTAAGACAGTGAATTGGCCTGAAAATATACAAAATCAAAGTCTATTGTAATATTCGAACTTGTTATTTTCAAATACATGAATTGATATGATAAATTACCGTTTGAGAACTTTCACGGCCACATTGGTCACAAGTATACGTGGCCACACTTAGCAGGGGTTTGACTTCTGTATGTTTTGTAATGATTCCTTTAACTGTTATCAATTTACCAATGCATTCTGCTAACAATGTACGAACAGAAAATGTTTTATCCTGTCCCTTTTCAGGATCTTCGACTGAGGAGTCTTTGAAGAAGATTTCACTATAGATTGAAGATAATTATAAAAAACCAATTGGTAAAAAATATTAATTATTTGATATCCAACTATTTTTATATCATTTCTCAAATTGTGGAATTTTGTGGACTTACTATCTGCGTAAGAGTTCAGGGGCAAATTTAGTAACGCTGGCGCTCTGATCCCCGGGGAACTGGTTACGTTGTTGGGTCAACAAACGATGTTCAATGAAAACGTCCAAACAGTCCTTTGCTTGTACAGCTCTTTCTTTAAAACTTGGTAGAATGTCTTCTATCAACTGGAAAAAATGGCTTGCAAGTTTTACTTTATCTCATAAGAGTTAGTTAATATATTTTGTATTTTGAGGTGAAGATTACATACCTGTGCGAGAATATTTATATACCTTTTGGCATTATTCCTTATAGAATCGGCAAGGACGGTGTCATGTTCCTCTACGTCCACTAAATCAATTACAAGATCAACTTTCTCTCGATGAGCGATTTTGGTCAGTTGTTCTCGGTATCGAAAAATTTTGTTACCATCGTCATCATAGTAACTGAACTCTTCCAAAAATGTTTTCAATGTTTCTATAAAAGTAATAATACACCATAAAAACAATTATTAGTTGAGAATAACAATTATTTATCATATTTTTTCAACGATTTTGAATTAACCTTGACACATGGATTTTAAAGTCCAACAGGCTTTTTAGTACAAAAAAAAACATTAAATCTATTAGTATTTATGAATATAATTATATCTCACCTCGATCTTTTTTGTAATCCACTTGTTTGTTACCCTTCGACATATTTGATCGATTTTTATAAACTTTTCTTACAAAGAGACCGTTTTGCACGAAATACTTCAATGAATGGTCCAACCACCATTGCAGTTCACAACTCCACAACAAATAGCATCTTCGCGCGGTAACTTTTCCCGCCTATACGATGGCGACTGCAGCGCTGCCCGTTACCCGCTACGAATTGGATGAAACTTGAAAATATGAAGTAAATAAAAGTTTAAATATGAGATCATGAACGTCGTTGTTTGGTACTGACTTTAATTGTGTACACTTGATATTTTTTAGATTGTTTCTATTATATTTCAATGTCAAAGTTTTTTCATGTTTAGGTGGCATGAAAATCGCCATTTTATAGAATATCAGTATCATAGATGTCCTTGTTATAGTGATGCGTAACATGAATAGCCGTCTTTGTCCTATACATTGTTTTGGAACACAATTTTTTGCTATGTTTTGTGTTCTACTGGTTCTACTCAAACACACACCGAGACAATTGAAATGAATGAATAAATAGAAAAAAAAATCAAAGGTTAAATTTGTTTACATAGCCGATTAACAGCCAACAATGAAAACAACTGTTAGAAATAACTTTAGATGACCTTGAACTAAACTCTAGAGAAAAAAAACGAACCGTACTTTTGTCTCTTAAAGATTGACGCACAGGAGAGAGACAACTTGTCCGCGCGTTCTTAAACTGAATCAAAACATAGTAGACGGTTTAATTGTCTTACTTTTGTGTGCATCGACTGACAAAAGAGAGGGAGACTAATTTGTTTGCGAATAATAAGTTGTATTTAATTTCCATACTGTAATAATAATGAGTGATCGGTTAAATTGATTAGCAAACAAAGTTTTAGGTTGGTAAACAAGATGAGTGCTAATAAAAAATAAGATCTAAGAATAGATGTCCGCCGCGAATACCGGCCTCGTTATTACGACGTTACAACCCGGTATATTCCGCAAAACAAACGCGCACACACGAGATCATTCATACATGCACGAATACACCAACGGACGTACGTAAACACCAATGAACAGACGTGCATTCATAGGAGGAAACAGATATTGTGCAACCGAGACTTGGAAGGTTATCTACGCTGATTATTTTTTACCTGAAAATAATAAAAGTGTAATTCAAAAATAATCCTGCGGAATTGTCAAGAAGAAAAACAGTGAATGAAGTTAAACAAGCGTCGATAATACACAAGCATTATCATCGAAGAATGTCACAATGGGACACTGTAATACATCTTATTGCTGGAGGGTGGGTTATTTGCTTTTATTTACTTGTTGTCTAGTAACAAACCGCTGTCAGCAAAATTCTGTCAATAACAATCAACTGGCCTTCACGTCCTTACAATTAATCCCGATCCATTTGTTTAACACGACAATGTAATCCAACCTTAAATGCTGTCTATTACTATTACATCAACAGTCCTGTATTTACAATTCTTTGCTTCTCCATTATCGTGTCACTTGCTTGCCTCGTTTCCACAGGCAAATTGCATTACATCTTGTCAACATCTTGATAGTATAAATGTGTTTATTTATAGCTTCATCTATATTTGCACTATATATTTTTCTTTTATTTTCAGGTTTGCGTACATCAGATGTTCTATTTATTTGCTATCTCAACTAGTTGATTCAGATTTTAAGATCAAGATTTCAAAGAAATGATGATTTTTTTACGATGACAATTGTTTTTGCTTTATGGATTTTTAGTTTTTCAACATTTGAGATTAAAAGAACACAGGTCAAAACAAATTTGATTTTTGTATCATTACGATGAAACGGGTTTTAATAGATCTCGGTAATTTGGACATAATTGAATTAACAATTAAATAAAAAATGAAATCTTGATCTACAGTGATTTAATTTATCGTTAACATTTTAGTTTCACTTAATAGATAAATGAAAAACATGCATTTTTGCACCCTGGAATAAAAGTATTAGTATTAATTGAACTTGATACTTGAAACGATTGTTATAACATATATTTCAAAACTTTTTGTCAATTTAATTGACGTGATTGCAATGAAAATACTGCAAGTCGAAATTCATGCAATTTAAACAAAATAACAAAATTAAATTAAGCATTGACAATTGTAATTGAAAATTATATTTTTGGTAGAAAAAAGACCATTTTCACACTCATTTGACGGTCAATAACCAGATCGGTGCAGATTGTATCTATGTCGCAGATATTTAAAGATGATGTGAACTTCAAATGACTTCTGAGACTTCAAAAGTTTTCTGATGTTACCTCTTTTATCAAAAAACCGTGAAAATAAATGATGTTATTAACACTTATTACACTCGACGTAGAATAATGAATTAGTCTATTCAATTTTTTATAAATCTAATTGTTTTAAATGTAAACAAATTAAAAACAAATTTTTAACACTATAATAATTGAACAATCTAAAATATTTTATAAACAGGGTATTACTTGAATCTGCTTAGTTGTATATTGTTATACGTGTGCAGAAAGTTAGTGTTTTTAATATACGAGTGCAATATGTTATTTTTTGTAACAAGTGATAAGAAAGAGCCAAATATGCCCATTAATTACAGTGGGGAAAACGAAAACTTTCTGCGCTGAAATTGATGTGTTTATGAGGCACTTTCTTATCGTATGCTATACAAATATTTAACATTTGATAATGATTGTTATTACATTTTAGTTTGAAAAATTTCCATAGTTTCTCCGTATGTAAGGTTTAAATTGTAAGAACCCTTTTTATGTTAAAAAGTTGAGATGATTTATAGAATATACATTCACAGGATAGACACCGCCGTGATAAATTTAACACCGTGGAAATACAATTTTATTAAAACAATATAAGTTTCAACGTTGGCCATACAATTTATCTCAACAATATTCAGTTGTTGTTCAACACTTAAATTGGCGATAAAACGCATTTTAATTCTAGTTATACATTTTAACACCGTCGATATAAAATTTATATTTTAATAATATTAAATTAAATATTAAATAATATTAAATTAAAAAACTTGAATTAAATATTATTTATGTTATTATTTTCGTCATCAATTAAGTCGTTATTTAAAATTATTATTATATAATTGATTATAATAATGATAATAATTTTGTATTTTATGAGTTTCCTTCAATTTTGTCTTCCAGTTTCATTTCCAGTTTCCCAAATTCCGTAAGTGAACGTTTAAATGAACATGCATTTCTTTTCCAGCATTGCTGGTACGGTCGGAGCAGTCGTAACATGTCCTCTTGAAGTGGTGAAAACACGTTTGCAATCATCCTCTTCTGGTTTCAATCAACCGGGAAATCAAAATTCAAAATCAGGAAATTATAATAGTAGTACAACTTTGGGAAATTCACAGCACAATAGAAAATTATGCACAGGGAAATATCTCAGGTATTGCAGTCTGTTCTTCACTGTTTCAAATTGAAAATAACATTTCTATAATTTCAATCAATGGCATATTGCTATAAAAGAAAAAAATTTCACCCTGAAAGATTGAAAAAGAAACTTGGCAATTTTTTTTTTTTCATTAACATGAAATATGAAATGAGATTTCTTAATTTTGGCACTTAATTTTCGAAAAAATTTTTAAATTACACTCCGATGTTCCAGGGTGATGTTTAGAATGTCGAAACAATAAATTGTGCAATTAGTAAATTACAATTACATAAGATAGTTATAATATTTACGTGAAAATTTGTTTCTTTTTCTTTTTTTCTCATTTGAATGTAGGTATTCTTTCATAGCACTGTCACATTGCGGTGTTGTGTCATCATCAGGTCGTAACCCACGAAATTTACATAGTTCCCCAGGTCTTATACAATGTTTGAAATATATTATAAGGAACGAAGGATCAAAAGCATTGTTCAAAGGTTTGGGACCGAATCTGGTTGGCGTTGCTCCTTCACGAGCAATCTACTTTTGTACCTATTCACAAAGCAAGACGTTTTTCAATACATGTCTTCCTCCAGATAGTCCTGTCGTGCACGTTTGCTCCGCTTTTTGCGCAGGTATTAAACAATTTTCAATATCAATCTGACTCAATTAAAAAAATCTATAATTTACATTTCTATATAATTTACCATTTGTTTCAGGCTTCGTAGCTAGTACAGCAACTAATCCTATTTGGTTTGTAAAAACCAGGTTGCAATTAGATCACCAAACAAAACGACCAAGTGCCATAGAATGTATAAAAAAGATTTACAAAAAATCTGTAAGTATGAGCCAGACTAATTTGTCGTTTCAATTTCTTCTTGAATAAGATATAGTTATTTTTCTTTCACTTGCCAGGGTATATTAGGTTTTTACAAAGGTATCGTAGCATCATATATTGGAATAAGTGAGACCGTTGTTCACTTCGTTATTTACGAAGCTGTAAAAGCCTGGCTAATAACTCACAGATCAGACGTGCACACTGTCGACAATAATTCGAAAACATCTCGAGATTTCTTAGAGTTTATGGCTGCTGGTGCATTTTCCAAAACTGTTGCTTCTTGCACTGCTTATCCCCATGGTAAGAGTAAAGATATATAATCAATATATATAAATTACATACAAAGTTATGGTATACAAGTTTAAAGATAATTGAAGGATGGTGTGTATATTAGAAGATTCGAATTGATGTAAACGAAACAATTGGCTTTTCATAGAAGTGGCAAGAACTCGGTTACGCGAGGAAGGTAACAAATACCGAGGATTTTGGCAAACGTTGATCACAGTCTACAATGAAGAAGGTCCGAAAGGATTGTATCGTGGGCTATCAATCCAACTTGTCAGGCAAATACCGAACACCGCTATAATGATGGCCTCGTATGAGGCAGTCGTCTACATACTCATGCGCCAATTGCACTCATCATCGACCCCGACGTCAAAGAGTGGAAACCAGTTTTACGCGGAAACAAAGAACAAAGGAGAACTTGCATAGGATTAGGTGGGAAGCCGGCGAATATCATTGTGATTTCATATGTTTGTAAATAATGTCATACACAAGATAATGTTTTTTCTTAAGAGATGCTCTACCGATCGATTTGTTAAAATTGACACCTTTAATGTTAAGAGATGTAAACTATCAATCGTATCAAATGTTGAAAATTATGGTCATATTTTTGTAGATGTTCAGATGCTTTGTTTCATATTAGGGAAATGATTTGCTCAATTTGTTTGCCTAAAATGACGTGTAAATAAGAGATGACATAAATTATATTTCTTTTTTAATTAATAAATATAAGTTTTATTGAATTTGAAATAAATCAAGTTTCTTTTTTATTTTTCCCTACTTACAACAGTGAAGAGTAATAAGTATATAACTCAATTTTGGGATTAAAACTCGCGCCATAACAGTGATTGGTCGGTCGAAATCTAGAGTTCTCGCGATTGCGTTACCACCTTAATGATCGTGGAAACCTTCAAATAAGGTGTGACGTTGTGACGTTTGGTCAGCTGCAGTCAGCTGACTTGTGCATGGTAACAGGAAAACCAAGACTTTTCCACTTCTAAAAAGTTCTCCCAAATATTTTAGAAGTTTATTGCTAAAATTTAAATCTGTAGATTCAATCTCATCTAACAAATCGAAAAATGGCTTTACATTCTGCTGGAAAAGGCAAATTACTCGCTGTTATAGGAGATGAGGTAACCTTATCAATTGTCACAAAATACTACTACTTTTTTAATGCAAACGTTGTTGATCTCAGAGAAATTACAAATTTTTAAATTTGTGATATCTGTTTTCTAGGATACGTGTGTTGGATTTCTGCTTGGCGGTGTTGGCGAGATCAACAAGAACCGACATCCCAATTTTATGGTTGTCGACAAAAGTAGGATTGATTTTTAACGCATTTTCTTTAATTGAATTTAAAATATATTTAATTTGGCTTCTAACAAAACACTGATTTTTAATTTAATTTTGTTTACAGACACACCAGTTAGTGAAATTGAAGACACCTTTAAACGATTTATCAAAAGAGATGATATAGACATTATTTTGATCAATCAAAACGTGAGTGGAATAATAAAACTATATCCTAATTCAAATATTTCGCACATTTTTTGACTTTAGTTATATTCAAATAATTAATCCTTTTTTTAAATTCAGGTTGCAGAAATGATTCGACATGTTATTGACAGTCATACACAACCCATCCCTGCTGTTTTAGAAATCCCAAGTAAAGATCACCCTTACGACGCCAGTAAAGATTCCATATTACGACGTGCTAAGGTGAATTTTCCACAAATGATATTAAATTAATAATAATAATTTCTTCTTTTTTTAATATTCTTTTAAATCTAATTCTTTTTCATTTTTTCCTCAAAAGTATAAGGGAATATTGTCGCAATTTTAACATTTGAAAAAAACGTATTAGATTTTTAAATATAGGTATACATGAATTTGTAATATAAATTATAAATGCGATTGTTTCAGATAGTAATTAATTATATATTTTTCAGGGCATGTTCAATCCGGAAGATATCCACTAAGGCTCTCCAAACTTGTACACAAATTATATGCAAAAAAAAATTCACTATTATGCAGATATACAAATCTCATATATAAAAAATGATAGATGGTGTTGATGCAAAAATTTTTTCGTTCGCAATTATTGTACAGTATTTTCATGGTATCATGAACTTCTTATAAATTCCGATGTGCTTATTATTTTGTATCTGTAGATGTAACAAAATCAAAAAAAATCTTCACTGTGTGAAAAAATGTAAAAACTAATCAAGAAAATATATAACATATAATATACAGAGTGTGTAAAGACATTTTTTTATATCTGAAAACTTATTTGAAAACTTTTTTCATATTAATCGAAAGAATTGTCCCAAAGCTAATTAAAATAAAAAAAACATGGTTAAATTCTAATGGTAAAATTATCGATTGATTTGTCATACTTCAATTTAATTTTATTGTTGATGAAATTTTTATTTGGATAATGATCAAAACAGTCACGCTTTTTTTTATTATTTTCATAACTCATGACTTGTCGTAAAGTTACATTTAAAATGATGTGTCATTGTGCAGATATTCATTGACTAAAAGAGATTGTCTGTTTTAAATATCATCGCACGTGCATAGTTTGTGAGGGATGTCTGATTTTGAACGAAATTTTAGAACAAAATGCGCATTGTTTGATAAATTGTATAATTCTCAAATAAAGGACGTGTTTTGGCATTTCTTTTCTTAGAAAGAAGATAAGACATTTATTAATCCTTAAACATTTTTGTACGTGCTGTAAATAAGTATAATCTGAGATAACATTTGCTAGTCAGTCGACATCATCAAATATTTTTTTCTTTCAACATGATGCAATATATAAAAAATAATAATAAATAGATAATATGAAAAAAAAAAAAAAAAAAAAAAAAAAAAAAAACAATAAAATAAGGGGGCGATAACATTCAAAATGTAATTGCCATTGTTAGCCTTTTGTCGTCTCATTGATTGTTCGAGATAAAATTCCTCTTAAATTTTCCTCTGCTCTTTTGTCATGAATTCTTTTCTTATATAATTGAATTCACCCTAATGTAAAATTAAAAATTAATATTTTTGTACCTTTAGACAAATATATGACTATATTATAACTGTAGTGAAGTTATTAAAAGTATAAGAGTTGTCAAAGTATGCTTTATTATTTTATTTTTTTTGTTTTGATTTATTTATTTAACATCGCATTAATATCAAGGTCATTAGCGACCACTTTGGGAGTTACAGTGCTATGTATATATTTCGATTTTACACATTATAATTATAAATTATAATATACTTCAATACAATTCATGGAATAATTTAACATAATCGGGTTTTCGTATTTTCAATAAGGGGAGGAAAGAAACAAAGAAGAAGTAGAAGAGTCATGACAGTAGTTTGGCTCAATTTACTCGGTCCACCCAAACCGCTTCGAGCCAGAAGTTGAGTCTAAAAAGTTGTTCTTGAAGTTGTGTTTGATGGTATTTGAGTCTTTTGCGGTTTGAAGGTTTTGGCACTCGAAGAGTTTTTTGGTGTTCTTACGTGTAAAATTGTTTCTTGTAGCCTAATTACAATTGGATCATGTGTTTTAATATGGAATTGTAAGTTTTCTTTTTGTGGCCTATATCCATTTATGTTCCAATGCAGAATCTTATATAAGTTCATGATAGTAGAAATCATCTTCCCTAGACATCTCCTCATCTTCGTCTAAGGGGATGAACGGTGGTTTGTCCATCATGAGTTTCATCTAATTTGAAGGCTTTAGAATCTGTTGAGTATTCGTCCATAATGATGTTGTCCACTTCTTCGTTTTCTTTTGAGCGTTCCAGGATGGAGATCAGTTGAATAGCAGTTAGAGGGTATAAGTTTATTTATTATTTTTTTTCAGGGCCTTTAATTGAGAACGGATTGTTTTCGAAGCCTTTTCATTAGATGTCTTCGTTGAGTTCATCTTTTCATTTTTATCATTTTTTTCTTCTTGTTCGATCTGGTCAAGGGGGAGCCGCTTCCTTTGATTGTTTGTAGCTGAGGGGTGTCACTGTTTAAATGATCGGTGCTTTCGAAGTCACTTTTAGTTTGTGGGTTCTGATCACGAGCTTCTGTTTGGTCTTCGTTTTGGCAGTTTCTGGCAACGTGACCGATTTGTTAGCATTTTTTCTTGGGTTTGGGCTCGCAATCCTCCGAAGTTATCGAGTTCAAACACAACTGCTTTCCTCGAAAGTAAACGGAAGACTCGCTATTTTACTTTTCATAATTGAAGTAACATAAATAATTGAAATTAATAATAATTGTAATAATAGTAATAATTGAAATAAAAATTAGAAAATTAGAAAATTACAAGAATCAAAAGTAAATACTTGGTTAAAATTTATTATTTCATAATTAATATTTCTTGTTTTATGAACATGCTGCATGGGTATTTTGATGATTCATAAGAATTCATAACAATATTTTTTATTCTGAATCACTGTATGATTTTTAGTGATAGACACATTTTAAAAATAAAAATCATAATATTGTATGGATGTTTATTGAGTTTTACCGGTTATAATATAACGGGTTATTGTATTAACGTTGAAATTTATAAAATAAATTTTTTTAAGTGACACATTTTATGGTGTTTATGGCGGCCAACCTCCATGAATTCATTGATAATAATAACGAGTCCTTAATCGATGGATTAAAAAAATATACTAACAAAATGGCACAACAAGGAACCATCAAGGACCGACCGTAACATTTATTAATAAGATTCCGTTGTATTTATTATATTTGGAGGATTTTCTTGACGGTAATGATTGTCACCATCAAAAAGGTTTTTTTTTGTTATGGGAGTTGCTGTAATGGGCATCATAACATTCCTTTTTTTACATAGAAAAAAATATATTATGTATTTCATTATATTTATTTTCTCGAAATAAATAACTGAATACAGATTTAAAAAATGTTGTTTCATTTATGAGAAAAATTTGTTTTTTAAAATTGCAATTATTTTTAATGTCTCAAGTAGATATAACTTCTTGAATCAAATTTAAAAAATATTCATAACATTTCATTATCTCCGTTTTCGATCAAATTTTTATGTAAATATCTCTAGTAAAAAGAATCATATATTTTCTATATATTGTGCATATATTAATAATATATTGACAATGTATCGGTCATATATTAACCATATAATGATCATATATGATTATGTATTTTCATATATGAACAATATATTGACAATACATTAGCAAATTTTTAAAAATGAATGATCTATTGTTCATATATTGGCCATACATAGTCAATATATGGTTAATATACTGTCCATATATTATCAATATATTGACAATATATTGACGCTATATTGGCCATATATGGTCAATATATGAACAATATATGAATTTGAAATTAATATATTGACAATCTAATATTTATATATGGAAAATATATAATCTTTCTTACTAGGGATGATAATCAATATTTTGTTTTTAAGATCAAAATAATTTAGAACATTTTTACTCGAAGGGCCGAGTTTCTTTGATGCTTTTGTTTACTATAGAATAATAAATATTATTTGACCCAACATTATTAGTTCATAATTTTGGATATATGACTAAATAAAAAAGCAAAAAGTAGAAATGATATTTATTATTTTAATTTTTGTATGCTGGAATAAAAATGTTCCATCGACCCTTCTATAGTGTGTTCAATTTAATAACTGTTCTTCTATAGGATCTATTAATTTACTTTGGACTGGTGTTCTTTTCTCTGTAGGATATAATTTAATTTTAAATTAACGGAGGGTTCACTCGGGTTAGTCGAAAAAAGGAAGGTTTTTAAGATTTTTTTTTCGGACATTAAAAATACAGCAAACATCCTAGTGGTATTAAATTAAAAATTAAATTATATCAGATAGATAGTAATACCCTTGATGAGAGTACAAAAACATGCAATTAGAAAAAAAGTTGTACTAACAAATGAAAAGTAACTTTACATTATAGCTACAAAAATTGTGTAACTATTGTATAACATTATTTGAAAAAAAAAAAAAAAAATGCATTGTTACACTGTTTCATGAGGGTAATAAAAGAAACTGTACCTCATTTTTCAATGAGTTAATAATTATTTTTTCAACAAGGGAGGCAGGCGGGAAAATTTGTCCGAGAGCGAAATGTTGACCTGAGAGCTACATTTCGCTCGAGAACCAAAATTCTCGCCGACCTCCCATGTTTGAAACATAATTTTTCGTACCCCGTGGGCAAGAAGAGCCATTTCTCGTAACTCCTTAGGGAGAGAAGTGGCACTTCTCGCCCGCTGATACGAAAATTACGTAACGCTCTCTGAAGAAAGGGATCCAGTCGAGCAAAGAGCCAAAAGTTTTTTGACATGGGGGAAAGGAGGTTATTTTAAAAACGTAACGTCACAAATAAGTTTACAAATTTTAACAAATGTGCGTATTTTTGCGATTTTACTAACTGTTACGTTTATTTTATTTTAGAAATTCTAAGTGATATTTAACAATTTATAAAATTTAAAAAATTAATGTGATTAGAAAGTATTTGATTTATAAAAAATGTTTTTCTTTGAGAAAAAGGAAGGGGTATGAAAAATATAATTTCCAAGGGGGAGGGCGTCTAAGGTTTTGTGACATGGTGTTTCATGAGGTTGTGGGTTAAAGAGTAGCATTACGAAATTTATTGAAGACCCATTACCGTATATGTAAGAACAGAAAATATGATTATTGAAAAATCTTATAAAAATTGATTCAAACAATTCCTGCCGAAGTTACTGATAAAGTATATCAATAATTTCATTAGTAAACATTTGAATGAACGATTACGATTTAGAATAAACGACTTTTACGATTTAGCTAAAATTTTAGGAATTATTTTAATAATAATTTAAAATGTTTTTTGCAAATACCTTTTCAAACACTCTTATCAAATTATCAAATGTCTCTATGTGGGGTCGACCTTCCTATTTTTGAAATAAAAAGGCAGATTATCTGAATTACAATTGAACATTATATCATATTTCTGTAAATACAGCTATCGGGCTCATTCCTATTGCGTTGGAAATTTATTGTTTGTAAACTGTTTTAATCCTGAGCCAAACATTTGAATTTTTAATCGCAATTTAAACAGATGTTTGGTTTTTTATGCAGAAAAAATACATTGCATATTATATGCCTCTAGTGATAAACGAAGTAAAATAAACTTCCACATAAAAGTAAAAAAAAGCCGCGAATAAAACCGTCATATAAAAGCTTGCACATCGTATGTGTCCTTAGTCGTTGTTTAGCTGTTAGTTCGAACGTTTTGTGAGTTTGCAAAGATGAAGATCGTTATATTCAATACGTTTGTTGTTGCTCTAATTTGTGTGTCGAGCGTTTCGGTAAGGCTAAGTTTCATTTTTCAGATGATTTTTTTAATCTCACCCATTAAAGAGTGAATGATACGCAAGTTAAAATTAGAGCGCAGTTCTAACAGTTCTAATGACAGTTTTTCATTTTTTTTTTTTTTTTGATTTATTAATCTAAACTTGTTTACCCAATGTTTCATCTCTATTTTATTACATAAATTTACATAACATTTTTTTAAATTTTACATGTGGATAATTAAGGTACTATTGAAATTGCCACATTCGATCTCTACCTTGGGTGCTAATCTCTATCTGATATAATTTAATTTCAAACCTAATACCATCAGTGGAATCGATTTTATCCCCAGTTATAAAACACATAACTCGTGTTAAAATATCTTTTTATCTATAAAAGTATGGTAATATATATATAACGAGTTTTAACACGAGTTGAAACGGTGATGAAAATTAACCCTATGGTGTTAATTTAATATCAGATTATATCTGATAAATCTCTATATCGGAATGATATTTTCAGAAATGTTCTATTTTTTTATTCGCATAATAATTACATATTACCTTTTTCAGACAATCCCTGCTGGTTTTTCTGTATCCGGTGGTTTGAAGGTATAAATTTTTTTTTAATTTTTTTTTTCGGTCAGTGCTAAAATTGTGGTGCTAATTTTCTTATTGTTACTAAAAACAAAACTTAAATAAAAATGAGTGGTTTTGTTGAACAGCTTGTCAGAACAAAAAGCTGTTGAATTATTTGTGTATACCCCGCAACTGATCTTGCGGATCACTTTAACAATTGTAGAATATGTTCAATCATTTATCATAAATTGTTTCATTTATTATTGAATCAACTGTTTTGGCGATAAAATAAAGGCAACGATTACGTATAAGAAATAATTTATGCTCATTTACGATTTCTATTTAGAATTTTTGCTTCTAATGTTTTATTTAAGTTTTATTTTATTTTCTATAATATAACATTCAGAGTAATTTGTTTTTTAATTTGTTTAACAAAAACGCAAAAGCGTTTTTGTTGTTCGACACTTTATTAACAAATAATTTTTCCATTTTTAGTTAGATTCTGGAATCAAAGGATTGTTAGAACAGGTAATGAAAAATGAACGCAAAGAAAGTTGACTAAATTAGACACAAATCTGAAATTTTGTTATAAATTAAAAATAATAAATCAATGAATTGCAACCTTTTATTTGTAATGAAAAATTAATAAAGTGTCATCAATAATATTCAAAAATTGTTCGTCATTTTTTAGGGACTTGACATGGTGTGTTGGCAAAAGTGACTCTCATTTTTCAATCATTTCGATCCCAAGAATCATCACACGGATATTTTTTCAACTACAATCATGTGATATTAGTCATTCATTGACTTTAAATCAGATTAATTACTTCATTTAAGTTTCTACATCGAGTATGTGAAATAACATTTATTTTCATAGCTTCGATGATGTAAACAAGTGTAAATCGGCAAATATTAAAGACATTCACCAGATATTATTTATGTAATATATATGTCATTTCATATTTGTATTTGTAATCTTTCATTTTAGGGATTCGGCATTGGTGGTTCGTTTGGTGGATCGTTGAGTGGTTCCGGCAGTCATGGTGGTTCCATTCATGGTGGATCATCGGTAAATAAATTTGTCAAAGAAATTCTCATGTTCAAGTCAACTGAATTTTGTATTCAAAAATTGTCATTAACAATTCAATTTAATTATGTTTTGATTTCAGCACGGGGGATCAATAAGCGGCCATCTGCATGGTTCTGGATCTGGTGCTGAAGGTGGTAGCGCTGGAGGATCTGGAAGTGGTGGCGGAAAAGTATCCGAAGTAATTATAAAGAATTCATTATCATGTCTAATGTTATGATGCAGTTCAAAAATGAAAAGATGTACAATATTTATTAGGGTGGTTCCGTTGGTATTCACGGAGGATCTGGTATTCATGGAGGATCCGGTATTCACGGAGGATCTGGTATTCACGGAGGATCCGGCATTCACGGAGGATCCGGCATTCACGGAGGATCTGGTATTCACGGAGGATCCGGCATTCACGGAGGATCTGGTATTCACGGAGGATCCGGCATTCACGGAGGATCTGGTATTCACGGAGGAAGCGGCCATGTTGAGGCAGGTGGCAGTGGAAGCGGTCATAGTGGAGTAATAAGTGGTGGAAGTGGCCATGGAGGAGTGAATGGTGGTGGAAACGATGGATTATCGGTGAACACTCATTTTGTCAAAAATAAAATTCTATAATAGAATACTTATAAAATTTTGTTTGTTTATATTTACAGTTGTCTGGAAGCGGTGAACATTCAATCTCTAGTGGAATTAGTGGAGGATCCATTGATGGTTCGATCGAAATTGATGGTATTTTGGGCGGCTTAGGAGGAATTAGTGGCGAAACCAGTGGAGGTGCCAGCGGTGGTGTTAGTGGTAGCTCTAGTGGTCATGCCAGTGGTGGTGCCAGCGGTGGTGTCAGCGGTGGTATCAGTGGTGGTGTTAGTGGTGGCTCCAATGGTGGACTCGCTGGCGAACTTAGTGGAGAAAACTCTTTGGTAATTAATTCTTCATTCCATCGACATTTGAATATACAAGTATGAAATCAAATTATTAAGCTAAAATTCAAAATCGTATTTTTATTTTAGGGTGGATCCGGAGGTTTATCAATTTCTCTGGGAGGATCTGTAAGATATGTTTTACTACATTTGTTATGTTTTATGTTAACAAATTTTATCCATGTATTACGAAAACAGTCAACATTGCATAAAAATCTTGAAATTTATAAAAGTCTTGAAGCTTCAAGATTTAAAAAACTTGTAAGTTTTCATGCACCTAACATTGAAGATTATTTTTTAGGGAGAAGGTGGTTTGTCAGGATCTGGCTCTGAATCAGGATCAGGATCAGGATCAGTATCAGGATCTGGTTCAGGATCTGGTTCAGGATCTACAGGTGGATTTTTGGAAGGAAATATTGGTGGCGGGCTTATTGGTCACTTAGGTGGTGGTAGCAAAGGCCATGGCAATGGTGAAATTAGCGGAAAAGGAGATACCAGTGCCGGCGTTTCTGCCGGAGCCAGTGGTGGTGTGAGTGATGAAAAAAGTGGTAGCATCGGTGGCGGACTTAATTTTGGCGGTAACGGTGGATTGAATGGTGGCGCTAATAATGGAGCCAGCGGAGAATTTAGTGGAGAAAACTCTTTGGTAATTCTTCATTCTTTCGAAAGTTGCATGTACAAATTACAAACAAATTATTTTGTTAAAATTCAAAATCATCTTT